>OOFC01024899.1:25638-84098 GCA_900323345.1 Pseudochromis fuscus | reverse complement strand
CCCAAGAAGGTCCGGGTGGAGGAGAAGGGCCTGAAGCTCAGGAAAGTGAACGGAGAGGTGTGCGCAGGGGAAAAACACAACGGGAAGCAGAGTTGTGGGAGCCCAGCGAAATGGAGTTTCGGCCCGGCCAAGGCGAGCCACTCCACCGCCGCCGCGGTGCCGTCTACTCCCGCCCGGAAAATCTTCAAAATCAGCAACTTCCTCGCCTCGCCGCCCAAAGTGAAAAAGGCGAAAGAGAAACGACACAAGGAGAAGAGCAGCGAAGCGCAGCGGAGCTCCGCCGCCGCTGTGGAGAGAGTGAGCCCAGCTAGCTGCCATACAAAGACCGAGAACGGCGACGTGAAAATGCTACAGAGAGGTAGGACAGCACAGCCCGGTGCTCTCTACAGCTCCCCGTACAACATGGTTATACTCTAATCAAAACAGCATCTAGAGCCGTGCTGATTCAAAACCATTTAATACAATATTACATAATTTACTGTACAGCAGGCCCCTGTATTTATTAGGCCCAGATGGTTATATATATATACACGTGGAAATGTTTGTTCGTCAGTTGCGTGGATGTAGCAGCTTTCCACCTCACTCTGTCCTCCCCTGTTCCCTCCCCTCAGATCACCGTGTGAAGGAGAAAGACCGAGAGAAGAAGAAGGAGAAGAATAAGGAGTGGAAAAATCACAAATTGCCACCTGTGCATGACATTGCGAGAGAAAACGGAGAAGTGATTTCTCCTCAGAAAGGTGGGGATGTAAAGAAAGACTAAGCAGAAAAGGACTTTATGGTTAATTTGAGATAACTTTTAATTATTTCACTCTCTTAGATATATTTTGTATGCATGCAGAATTAGTGATGCAACTTTTCTCATGTGATGTGTAACAATAACTGCAGGAAACAAGTTAAACAAAGATTAGTTGAGTGTGATTAAATGGTTTTTAAATGTGTCAGAACTCTGAATGAAAAATAAGGCTTTAAGAGAACAAAACTATGTATCAGTATAATCGTGTAAATTGAAAACACTGTCTTCTCTGACATTTACAATAAAACATGACCTAGTGGAACAAATGTTTGTGTATAGAAGCTACGGAAGATTTTACATGACACATCAACTCAGCTCCAGATCATAGGCCTTAAAAGATGTGCATCATTGTACTGTTAACAACTCACTGTTCTCCTCCTTCACAGAGTCTAAGGAGAAGCCCAAAGCTGGCTCAGAGGAAGACCTCCTGCTGAAGAAGCTGAAGAAGAAGAAGAAAAAGAAACACAAAGATGGAGAGCGGATGAAAGAGAGGCACAGCCGGCCCAAAATGTATCACCGCTCCTGCCAGACTGTGTGTTCAGGAGTGTCTCTGGGTCTGCCCGAGTTCCTCAGTCGCATTAACGGGAACAACAGCAGCAGTCTAATCCACAGCACCACTGCACCACAACACCACCAGGATCCTACTGCTACCGCTGCTACCTCCACCTCCATCTCCTCCATGGTCAGGGACAGGCTCGGCTACAGCTCCCCGCTCCACTGCACCCCGTCGCCGGGCCTTCCCGGTCTGGAGTTTGGTCGTCTGATCCACATCGAGCAGCAGGCCAATGGAGGGGCATCTGTGGCACATGCTTACAGCGAGCAGCTCTCCTGTTTGTCTCCGGCCGAGATGCAGCGCTTCGCCCAGGAGTTTGTGACCCTGTCATTCAGCGAGGACGGGGCCCAGGCGGCGTGTTTTGTGATGGGAATCATCCACGGAGCAGCGTCCTACCTCCCAGATTTCCTGGACTACTTCTCCTACAAGTTTCCCAACGCACCGGTAAAGATGGAGGTGCTCGGGAAGAAGGACATAGAGACGACGACCATGGTCAACTTCCACACTCAGGTGAGAATGTTTTCTGTATAGTTTTCCTCTCTGCGGTAGACAGCATCAGAAGAAGAGGACGCCGAACTGTCCGCTGTGATACTGTGAAGTGTCACTTTGTAGTCTGGAGGTGTGAGCAGCACAGACTCAACTGTCACAGGCTGAAGCCACACATCAACAGTCTTTGTCCAGACTGTTACTGGGGAGAGCTTTTCAAGCTGCACTGAGGCATCTTCACTCCTCACTCGTGTGTTCACAGCGTCTCAGTGTCCAAGTCGTGGGAACACTGATGGCGTGCAGCTTGAAAAACTCCAGTCGGAGTCGTACTTTCATGTCTGATGCTGCTAAAGAGCACGTGTCAACGACTAAAGATGGTTGACAGTGACAGTAGTGGGTCTGTGTCTGTGTTGGTTTGTTTTTATAATTAGTTTTTTGTGCTGAGTTGAATCAGCTCGATTTATAATAAGAACATGAATGTCAGCATAAACAGTTGTTTGTTTACACATCAGTTTGGCTTGTTTCTGACCACTTTCAAACTATGTCTGTTTGGCTCTTAAGTTTTAAGGTTGTAAAGCTCTTTTCTGATCTGTAATCTTGTGAGGAGTTAAATTAACAAGATATAAATAGTGTTTATTCATTCATAGATCAGAGAGATCATGAGACATTTTTTAACAAAGTCTTTGTCTTTGTTTGGAGAAATAACCTTTCATAGATTAGTAGAAGTTTTGTCATCTGCAGACTCCACTTTTATATTTGGTTCTACAAAGAACACTTGTCTGAAAAAGAACCAACTCACTTTGTAATGAATTGTTTTTCAGTAATTATTAAATTTCTGTTTACACAGGCGGCATCTTGCTTGACACAGTTGAGAAATCGGTTAGATTTTATTCCCTCAAATTAAAACAGGCAGAGATGATGTCCACCCCACACCACACCTCAGCCACAGCTTGTGTTCTCACATCATTTGAACATGCTTATAGAAGTTGGTTGGAATCAATTTAGGTCAGGAAAAATTAAAATTATTCATGCCAGAGACCCCTCACTGGGAAGAAAATTATTCCAAGGTCTCACTGTGGATCGCACTGATACTCCAAGTGCTTTGTAATCAGATACTGCTTCAGCTTGTCTGGCATCATGACTTTCTCCCCGACCAACATAAGGCAGATGGCGCGTTTCATCCTGTTGCTGTTCTCGGTAAAACTTGGTTCAACTGTCAGCGTATTTTCCTGATTTAGCTGATTTGGGATTAACACCGCTCCGTGATGTGGAGTGTGGACTTTATATTTTTTCCATTTTAGCAAACAGTGCAGCAGCAGCAGCGATCAGACTCCCCTGATTGATTCATATCTGCTGTTTGTACTTGCACTGGGCTCACACATGTGGGAGTAAAATGGATTGCATGTATTTTACTGCATAGCTTGACTTCAGAGCGCTGTGTCACAGAGCTGCAAGGTCTTCAGTTCTCACTTTGAGAATCGCTGTTTAAGAGCTTCCCAGACCATGACGCCGCAGCATGTTTTGACTTTTTCTTATTTTTATTGAACTGTTCACACGGTGAACAAAGTCAAATACAGTTTGAGGACACAGCAGAAGACGACTATAAATACAGTTTATGAAGGTAGAAGAAAGAGGGCACAGTGTTGTATTCAGAGTAGACTATTATAGGCTTTTTTGTTTTATAATAACCAGAGTTTTTTAGTTACATTGGTATTTTGTTACATCTTGTTGTCACCTTGTGGCTCATGTTGTTAATTTTGTGCAGTGTTTTGTGTAATGATCAGGGTGTAGCCTTCAGGAAAAGTTCAATTTGGGGGAAACATTCTGACTGTTGGTCAAATGTAGAACGTGTTGAGTGCAGGTCTGGTGTTGTGGCGGGAACCTCATGTTTCCATGCTCTTCTTCAGACTGGAACAGGTCTAATGCTTTGTTAATTCTTATGCTTGTAGAATTAAGTCAGAAATGATGAAATTACTCTTTAGGGAGTTGTGGTGGTCTGGTCAGGCATTTGGAAGTCACTTATTAATTAATTGGGTTCAAAGTTCACACTTTTGTAATGTTTTGTAAAAAAGAGAAGACATTTTGAGCTATACATTTAGACGCAAGTACTGTACTGTGGACAAATGTCTTTTTTCACAGCTGAGACAATAAATAAACACCTGCAGTGTCATATGAGTTAACTCCCATTCCCACAGTTGTTATCAAATCCCTACCTCCAAAGTGATCTGCCTCCTAATGCAGTTTCAACTTATTCTGTATCATTAACGCCAACACACTTGTTTGTACAGTTTTAAATTGATAGGAACATGGGAAAATCCACACCGCTTCTCACTTTAAACTTCACAGAAGATATTTACTATTATCTTCTGGCTGTATGCATGTACATTACAAAAAACATTTAGTATCTCAGCGGGACAGTTTGGATCACTGAAAGATGTCAATTATAAAAGCATTACAGCAAAAATGTTGTCATTGTTACTCATCATCAGTATCATCTACAGAAAGCAGTGAGGAGAGGAAACTACTCACCTGTCACTAACAGACCAAATTAAACATTGTTTAAAAATCTAATAGAGTAAAGGAGGAAAATAATAAATCCTTTCTCCTCTCCTTCCTAATGGAAGTAAACTGTCAGGAGATGATTTGAGCTTTCTGTGTGTAACATGTATGACATTACCGATGCATATTTACTCTTTATAAACATATATATACTTATTACATTTGCGCTAGTTCTCTTATTTAATACAGTGTATTATACAGGTGGTAGCCCCTCACGTACACACAGTACTTACATGTTGAGACACTTACAGGACGTTACAACGAAGGAGCAAAACAAACAGTCTGATTAATAAAAGGTTTACGAGCTGCTCTCAGGCCTCAGCTCTGCTTCTTGAAGTGGACACTTTGATGTTAACGTTTATTCGGCTGAAGCTTCTGATTCACAGACGTGGGGCTCATGTTCTCTGGTGCAGATCATCACAATTAAAGGTCCCAATATGTAGATTTTTATTATTTTTTGTTTATTTTCAGGCCCTTCATTCCTCACAGTGACAGGAGCTTACTTTTTATTTGTCATATTGACATTTGCTTCTTCTGTTGAGTGCTGAGTTCATGAATCTTTGTGCTTCTGTGAACTGTTAGTCGGACGGTCCTCCTGATGAAGGCTTTATTAAATGCATTTGCACTGGAGAGTTCACATTATTGATATGGGTCTGATCTGTGGTAGGGCTGCAACTAATGACTATTCTGACAGTTGATTAATCATCAATGATTAGTCGACCAATCGGATTATGAATCACATAATTATTAAATGAATGAACTGAAATTAACTTTTAAATTTAGCATGAGGTTGTTTAAATCATGTGCTAATTAATAATAAAGACCAGAAAGATGAATACGTCATTCAAAAATACAACTTTTAATCATTTTAGCTGCTGATATCAGCAGCTGCTGATACAAAAAGTACATTAAAAAAGTCCCATTTCTTCTCCAAGGAAGGCCCAGTGTTAAGTATTGATATAAACTATAAATAAATAAAACTGTGCCGGTTTTTTCTCAACAAAGACAATCAACTAATGCTCATCGGCCGCCACTGTATTGTTTACTTGCTGCTGAATGCTATTGTGGAACTGTGAGCAGAGATAGGAAGGAAGGGAGATGAATCACTCCTTTTGAAAAACATGTCTGGATACACAACAGTCAACAATTGAATTTGCCAGTGACTATTTTTATTGTTGCGCCTCATATCTGTGGTGTGTGCTGCAGGTGAAGCGGACATACTCCCAGGGAACTTACCGAGCCGGGGCCATGCGGCAGGTCAGTCTGGTCGGAGCTGTGGATGAAGAGGTTGGAGACTACTTCCCAGAGTTCATCAGCATGTTGGAGGAATCTCCCTTCCTGGAGGTTTGTGTATTTATGTCTGCGTACACACACACACACACACACACACACAAACGCATGCACCACATGTCAACATCTGTTTACCTTGTCCCTGCGTGTTGCTACAAGTCATTACGTAACCTGACGTTTCTCCCCCTGTGTGAACAGCGGACTCTGCCCTGGGGAACGTTCTCCAGTCTGCGGCTACAGAGCCCCACAGAGAGCGACGACGGCCCCATCATGTGGGTCAGACCTGGAGAACAGATGATCCCAATGGCAGACATGCCAAAATCACCCTTCAAGAGAAAAAGGTGCGTGGAGCCACATAGTCTGTAAATGTTTGAAACAAACCTGATGTCGCACAACCAGGGAAGTACTCTTTGATCATCTGTTACCAGCACATGTCATGAAGGAATCCTGACTGTCATGATAAATGCATTTCAGGTCCACCAATGAGATAAAGAACCTGCAGTATCTACCCAGGGCCAGCGAGCCCAGAGAGATGCTGTTTGAGGACCGGACGAGAGCCCACGCCGACCACATCGGTCAGGGCTTTGAGAGACAAACTACTGCTGCTGTAGGTGTGCTGAAGGCTGTGCGCTGCGGAGAGGAGTGAGTGCAAAGTGACATTTTTTTTTACTTTATCCCACACACTTCTGCAGGGAATACAACCCAACAGCTGCGTTGCTTATATTAAGTGATGATAAATCACCTTTGATCAGCTGCCATAAGAGACACTTAAAATGTTTGGAACAGCAACAACTGGCACAGACTATTTATTATTACTAGACTGTTTATTACATGTGTATTAAATCTGAACAATAACAGCTCGAGAGGAGAATTTTAAACCCAGGATTGATTTTCAGATCTGAACTCAGACAGGTAAACAGGACTTTGTTATTTTCTTACAGCAGTGACACTCCCGCCCGCATCACCAAAGACGTTGTGTGTTTCCACGCTGGAGATTTTCCAGATGTTGTCATGAGGCTGCAGCTGGACCTCCACGAACCCCCGCTGTCTCAGGTGGGTCCATTTTAATCATGTTGAGCAGTAAAGGCCAGATGTAAAAAGACATCTTCTGTCTGTCTGTGAAGATCCCTACAAATAAGAGACTCTGGGGAATGTTTTTAGCATGTTTTTAGCATATTTCAGCGCAGAGTTCTCACTGTGCAGTCTACAGCGGAGCTGTGATAAGTTCTTATGAATCCAGCGTGCACTACCTGCTCTACACTGAACAGCTGACAGACAAAGTTAGCAGCTTATTTGTGAACACAGAAAAGCATTCGGCGGCTAAAGAGGCAAACTAGAAAGCTCAAATCTCAACCAAGGCATAATCCAGCTGTACTGATGCTGTACATTGAACACTTCCTGGAGTGAAATGGAAACCTTGTTAAAACATTTGGCCATTATAAAAGAGCAATTTTTATCCCAGGTTCTCTGATCTTGCCCAAATATTAATAATTTGTACCTTGGGTAATGGCATAGACTCAGGACTCACATTTTGATGCCAGGAGATTGGCATGTTGTTTTTTTTGGAGCCAGAAGTGACCATATTTGGATATGAAGGAAAGAGTAAGGAGACAGGTCTAAACCTTGACGTGTGTATGAGCTTCGAGTTCAGGGCTCAACACCTTTCCTATTTTTGAAGCTTTTTGAATATTTACTTAATTTTTGTCAGATGGACCAGACCACTGAGAAGAGTTTTAGCTAATGACATCAGAATGACCTGTGGGGAAAAAATGTATTCACTGAGTATTTCATACTTTCATAAAGTCAATTGAAGCCAGCATCTAGTGGCCATCAGGAGTATTGTACTTTTTTAGGCTTCTGCATTGACCTAATTTTTAAGCCCCAGTTGCTTCGTCCATTTCTCTGAATAAAAACTATTCAAGATCTGTTCAGTACTTTTTCTTTAATGATGGTAATAATTAGGCAGGGGTAATGCTGTGTTCCAGCTAAATGTTTAAAAACAAAACAAACACGCATCTTTGCTACTATGTTTACTATAACAATGTTTTATAAGGGGTCAGTAATGAAGCTTTAAGTGGGGAAAAAAGTCAAATCCAGATCTGTGGTCATCTTGTTTGTCCCACTGGCTTTTGGTATTTAATAAAATGTAGAACAACATCTCTGTTTGCTTTAGAAAAATGTGATGGAGAATTTAAACTATTTTCACCTTTTGAACGAAGTTGCTGAAAGTCATGTGCTCCTCCTTCTGACTCCACAGTGTGTTCAGTGGATCGATGACGCCAAGCTGAACCAGCTGAGGAGGGAGGGGATCCGATACGCTCGCATCCAGCTCTACCACGACGACATCTACTTCATCCCCAGAGGAGTCGTCCACCAGTTCAAGACTGTGTCTGCTGTCTGCAGTTTGGCCTGGCATATCCGACTCAAACAGTATCACCAACACGAAGAGAAGGAGGAGGAAGAGGAGGAGGAGGAGAAGTGTTCACCAGGAGAAGTAACACTTCATATCAAAGAGGAGGAGGAAGACGACGAAGAGGGGAAGGAGTGTGACCTTGCCGTACAGACAGTGACGAAGCCTGAGGATGAGGATGAGGATGCGGAGGGAAGGGAGGGGCCACCGTCACAAACTCCAACACGGATTTTCAAAGAGGAAGAGCGAGAGAGCAGAGCAGAGATGAAGGAGTTGTCAGCAACACCATCGCTACCTTTAGTCAAGAAAGAGAAAGATGAAGGTGTCCTCGCTCCCACACTAATGGAGCCTAAAGCTGAGGAAGACGTGAGAGAGGAAGATAAGGGAGGTGCAGACACGAGTCAGACACTACAGAAGGGCCACGAGGAGGGTGGAGTGGATGCAGCATCCTTCAGGTCGTTACAGCAAATTAAGAAGGAAAGTGATGTGGAGGAAGAGAGGCAGCAAAAGACATCTCTGTCAGGTCCAGGCCAAAAAGAGAAAAGTAAAGAGAGCACCTACAATACACCACAAATAAAAAAGGAAAAAGATAAAGGAAAGAGAGAGAGAGATGAAAAGGAGAGGGCTAAAGAGAAGGAGAAGAAAGACAAGGACAGGAGTAAAGAGAAGGAGAGGGATAAAAAAGACAGGGGCAAAGACAGAGAGAGGGACAGGGTGAGAGAGCAAGACAAAGTTAAGGCTGACGGAGGGAGAGAGGGTTGTACGCCGATGCAGCCGCTGCAGCAGACGAAGAAAAAAGAGGACGAAGAGCGGACAAGAGAGGGCAGCAAAACCTCTCAGACCACCCCGCCTGCTCAGAGAGACGAGAAGTGGGCCAAGGAGTGGGACCCAAAAACACAACCCCATGTCAAGAGGGAGAAGGAGCATGATAAAGATAGGGGAGGCTCGCAGGCGGCGTCTCACTTACGGCCGGACAGAGAAGAGGCTCGAGACTCTTGCACGCATAAACATAAGTCTTCCCATGGGAAGAAGGAGAAGAGCGGCCACAGGGACGGGAAGGACGGCAACACATCGAGTGCACCGGGAACGCAGGCAAAGTCGGGGAGAGAGGACGGGAAGACGGCCAAACCTGCAAACATTCAGGTTAAGAAAGAAGGAAAGAAAGACAAAGACTTCGGCAGCAAGGAGGAGATAAAGAAGAAGCCGGCTTCTGGTCCCGCCCAACCAGAACACAAACAACCTCGGACGCTGGTCACCTTTGACCTCTTTAAACCGATGGAGGCTCACCAAACTTTGGCCCTTTCCTTTACAGACAGTAGACCTAAGATCCACCATCACAGTGACTCTCGAGGCTCTTCGTCTAAGCCTGGATCGGACAGTCGGACAGTTGTGCCCTCTAAAGGACCAAAAGTAAAGGACTCGGTGCAGGGGAGACCTGCCACAGCACTACAGGACACTGGGCCGCACCCATTAAAACAGCCCCTGAAAACACACACACCCCAACCACAGAAAGACTTCTTAATATGAATGTCTAGATGTCTAGTCTTCTTTTTTTTACTGTACAACTTACGCCGAGGCTTTGTTAAAATGTTTGGAAGTGCGTCCTCTCCCTTTCAAACACCTGCTGGTCTTTTTAATTTCTAATAGATGAGCGAGAGCATTCCATTACTTCAACACAGCCACATTATTCCTGCGACGTAGTGAAACCAGGACGCGCCTCTCCAAGTGTTTTAACAGCGCCTAAGAATGTAAGCTAAGTAGCTCACTTCACGTTTGTTAGCAGATGTATGTAGGCTTTATATAAAATGTTATGTGACCCGTGTGTCAGTGCCTGTGCACTACTTAGCTTCGCTCTTAAAGCACCTATTTTAGGTACTGGACTAGCCAATCTGAAAACAACCACCCTTACTCCCCGCTATAGGAATTATGTACGCTCACTGTTTGGGATCATGATGGCAAGTCAAAGAGCTTCTCAGAAATCCTCTTTTTATCATTGCTTTAGTCAGCGGGGTTTGTTGTTTGTAAAACTCCAAAATCAGAGCAAGTAGTTGTTTTCAGACTGGACTGTTTGACTCACACAGGGCTGTAAATGATACTGTATGTACCAAAACTGTACAGTATAGATGTTATTAGCACCAATGTGAGAAAATGTATACAGAAATTGCATATATTTTTTGTAAGACAAGTTTTATTTTCCATAGAACTTATTTATATCATTTACTGTCTGTTTTTATTTGAAACCAATGTATGTGAAGATTTTGTTGTAAATACATTTTATTTCCTAAGATAAGACTTGGTAGTGTGATTTATACTCTGATCAGAACCTCTCAATAAATGGTTCAAAATGTTGACTTAGTGTTAATGTCTGTTCTGCATTTTATATCAGTGACATTTCAATATTTGTGATGTCTACATCAGCAGGTAGTGATGTTGGTCCATTAATGGCAGGACTACATGCTCTTCTCAGAAGACCACAGAGTGTGTATAGAATGGACGAAGCTAACATGACATCACCCAATGGGTTGCGGACTCGAGTTTTGAAAGCCAGGAGATCAGCATTTCAGAGTTACCGTATAGGTTGTTTAGAGCCAGAAGTGACCGTATTTGGATATGAAGGGAGGAGTGAGGAGGTCTGACCCTTGAACCTGGGGACACTGTTCTTTTTGAGCCCAGTTGCTTCGTCCATTTGTATATACAGCCTCTTCACAAGATACTTTAATATGTTTTATTATGAAAATCACAGGTGACTCTGTTCTAGTGTCTCAGTGAATCTTCAGGTTTATTTGAGCTTTTCCTACAAAAATGTTTTCAGTGAGAAAGATCGTTGAAGAAGTGCAGTTGAAGCAGAGGTTGCAGTTACTTTAAGTCGCTTCAGACAAACGTGTCCACAATAATAATGTAGCTGACAAAGAAGAAAGTGCAGCTGGTGGATTTTGAGCTCAGCCCGACAGGGTGATTAAAGCAGAGTTTAACAGGGTTGACGAGGTGAACCTGAAATGCTCACCACACACAGGATAAACCCCCCTACAACAGTGACATCTGGCAGAGTTGTACATGTACTGCATTCACACACAAAAAATGTTACCTACAGTCTTTACAGTGCAAAGGACATTTAATCCATACAGACAGATTAAGTTTGAATTTACATTCAGACTGTGTCACTGACTCAGGGCTATTTTTGGGAAATGCAATTTTTGTGTATTATCTTTCCATGAATGGTTTCACAGATATTACATGGCTCAGTGCAGCTAATGCAGAATAATGAAATGGTGCAGTGTAGATTGACAATGTGACGTCAGATCACTGCTTCAGTTTTATCCCAGACTTGGGCCCTCACCTGGCAGTATTTTCTCTACTATTGATTAAAGACAAGCAAAAAAGGCAGCAAGGTGAATCTCAAAACAAAGTCGAGGCTGGATTTATTCTAAAAATGTTAAACTATGTGGACTGGTGTACTGTGCACTTTAGAGTCTGATCAAAGAATGATACACAGTGTGCTCCTCCTGTAGTGAGAAAAAGGATGTACTGATGCAATGTTTTCTCTGGTGATACTGACTCTGATATTGATTGTCATTGTCAAGCCTTCTCTTTCTCATATTTCGAACCTGCACACCACACTGTGTCGGACTGACTGGGGTCCTAACCCAGTGAACCTGCAGCCTGCAGTAACTTAGTGTGCAGTAACTTAGAGCAGAACAAAAGTAGCTTTGATAATAAATGTCAGTATCGACTCTCGATGGTGCATCCTTGGTCAAAGATGAGTGTAAAAAGTTTTTGTCCACTTTATAAGATTAAAACCAAAGTCCTCCGGTTCAGTCCCTCCTGTAGTGGAAAACACTGTGTCCCAGTTCCACCAGCGCTCCTCCCAGTAGCACCCACAGAGGGACACACACCACACTCACCCATATGTCCGTGAACTTCTCCAGGCGGAAGCACAGTGTCACACAGAAGGCCAGCTTCAGCAGCAGGGCTGCCAGGTACCACAGCCTCCTCTTCACACTCTGCTCACCATCCCTGGGGTCAAAGTCCGACTTGCAGCGGCGTGCCATCTTCACTATCAGCATGAGGATGAGGATGGTATCAAAGGTCCAGACGGGGAGGAAGATGAGGAACCAGCTCCAGTTGATTTTGGTTTCCAGCTTGAGGACTAACATGATGAGGAAGATCAGGGCAAAGATCCAGGTGAGGAGCACTCGCTGGGCCAGGGACATCTTCATCTATGAGAGCCAGGGTCATCCACACCCAGAGAGACTGAGGACCAGAGCCAAGGTGACACAAACAGTGAGCGGAGAAACACAGCAAAACACCACACAGCTCCTCCCCTGGACAATACAACAGCACAGAACTAAAAGTAAAGACTTAACTCTACAGACATGAGCATCCAGATCTGTCATGAGTCACGTTAACAATCTATGTGACGTCACTTGGACTTTAGCTACTGATGTGTTAGCAAGCTGCGGCTAACTTGTGAAAGATGACAACAATGTTCAAAGATGTCTCACCCAGGACACCAGGAGACTCGAGTCTTCGTAAATCCGTCCTTTGAAAGACCAGCTCTTCACGTGGACGGAGAGAAATGTCAGCGCTTTAAAAATTAAAAGTTTCAACGGCAAACGTAACTCGACCAAAGCGAGAACAACAGCGTAGTTAATGTTAGCTGTTAGCTTTTAGCTAGCTCCAGCAGTAACGGCAAAACTTCCGGTTAGGGTGTTTCAAGTTAAAGGCACGTTTTTATTCACTTCTTTCCAAAACAAAAGCATAATTCTATCACCTGATATTTTGTTATATAATAGTCAATGCAGAGGACACTTGCTCATGTCAGTGGGCATCAATATAGTATTCTGAATTAGCAGGAGGAATCTGACCCATTAAAATACCATTTAGGGTCTGTGGACCTTAGACTGTGAATGGATTTACAGATTTCTATACATACATTCTATGATTTGGACACACAAACCTAACAACTAGATAACTATGGTTTATTGAAACTTGACTAAACTAAAAAATAAAGTTAGCTGTGACAGTAGATTCAACCCTTTTCATAGTAACCAATACATATAGTCATTGCTCTGGCTTTTTACCATTGACTGTATATAGAAATGGATGAAGCATGTGTGAAGTCACCCATTACTTTGTGGACTCCTAATTTGAAGCCAGGAATTTGGCATCTAAATGTCATGTTGGTTGTTTGGAGCCAGAAGTTAACCATATTTGGATATTGGAAGGAGTGAGGAGGCGGGTGTAACCCTTGAACTCGAGATTACTGCCCAGTGTGGATGAGACTCGACTTCAGCGCTGCACTCATTAGAGACTAGGTTTGTTGATCCAGCTAACCACACTCCTAAATCTTCCTCTTTTTGAAGCCTAAAGAGCTTCGAAAAGTCATACCATAAAACTTAATTCAGATTTTTTTCAGATGGACCATCAGATCACTGATAAGAATTAACTTTAGCTAATGACAACCGAACGACTTGTGGAACAGAGTATTTCAGGATTGGAAATGGAGATTTTTGAACGGAAGTCAATTACAGGTTTTTTTGGAGCAATCACCTAGTGGCCATCTAGTGTATTGCACTTTTTAGCCCTTCCACATCGACCTAATTTTTGAGACCCACTTACTCCATCTATTTCAATCCATTACAGTCCATGCTTTTTACATATTATATATACCTCTATTTCTAATACATTGGGGTTTTTTTAAAAAAAATAAAAGGAGATAGGCCATATTTTTTTTTAAATATTACTCAAATGTATTTATTTTTTTACTGGGCTAGTATAACAAATTAATACAAAGTACAACTCCGTAGACATCATAGATTGTCAAAAAAGTAAAGTACAAAACGCTTGAGGTAAAACATCATTGAAAAAGATTCAGTTCAAAAGCCCTTATTAAAATCTTAATTCATTTCAAGGTAAAGGCTCACTTTACACGATCTAGCTGTCCTAAAAAACCAACAATGCACTTTTTATTTACAAGGTAGTGGTGGTGCAAAATACAGTGTGTGAGACAACATTCAGTCAAAATTTTCATGTCTTTGTCAAATGTAAACAATAAACGTATTCCTCAAACTTCAAAGCTAATACAGGAAAGCAAATGCTGTCACACTGATGTTTGCTCTAAGAAGAGAAGTTTGCGTTAGACTCTGTGAGCGCTGCTGACAAGTGAGAGCAGAGGACCTCGTTACTACCAAGCAGCAACACAACAGAGTGTGGACAGAAAATATAAAACTGTTGTGTTTCCAATTACACATATACAAAACAAATCCATGAAATTTTAAAACGTGTATTTGAAGTTTCATTATCACCACCATTTTTCTGTGTAAATGATGCGACGGCCATCTCCTCAGCTGACATAAAGAATCTCCTGTTGTGTGAAAACCTTAAAATCTTCTTCTCATCAAAGGTCTTTATTTTTTATAATTTTTGTTAGTGTCAACAAATCAAATGAAAACAATGCCATTCTGGTTCTGAATGCTTTCTAACCTCCCCAACCTGCCTGTGACCTTAAGTCCAATCACTCCTATAAGACCTAGTTTTAGTTCCGAGTGAATATATTGTTTTATTTTTAAACATGGTCAATCATTTCCTAAAAGGGCTGTGCACTTGATTTTTTTTTTTACAAACAATACCTTTCAATTCACAAGTGTGAACAGCAATGTCTTTGCTGTGGACTATTTTCAGCTGCGGATTATTACACATTTGATGCTTCATTAAGTATTAACAGTGGCAGTGACCAAGAAAAAGGCACTGTGACAGTGCAACTGGGTGACTGACTGATGTGTTTTTTTTTAATAGTCTTTTGGACCAAAATGGATCTCTATGTCACAAGGACTAAGAAAGAGGTGATACTTATAAATTGGATAAATTAATGGTTGATTTTGGTCTTTTCAAGAGATTTGTTGACAATGAGGAATATGTAGGATACCATCCTTTTGGAACAACACATCTTCAGTCTTTTAAAAGTACCATTTTGTGTTTTGTTGGGTAAGCACATTTTTGTTAGCTCGAAAAAGTTTACATTAATAGTTAAAAGGTTTTCACCCACCAGTGAAAGTACTTAAAATGAGACTTGTCATGGAAATTCATCATCTACCATAAAAAAAAGGAATTTGGTACCCATTTCATGAAATGTAGTTATAGGATTTTCTCCTGTTTTTTCCCAAAATATTACTTTACACACAGTTGGTGTGTCCCAAAAGGCAACCACAGTTACACAGTGCTCTGCCTGCTCTCGCGGCTAAGCCCCATTGCCTCTGAGGAGTGAGGTGGGAAATCAATAAATATCCCATCTGAGTCTGAGTCGGCCGACTCTAGCACTTGTCCAATTATGGTTTCAGGGCTGGATGATTCACTGGGCGGCGAGGACGATGCAACCTTACTGAGATCAGTCATTGTTGTTGTGGCCTCAGTGCCGTGGAGAGCTCCTGAGGAATGAAGGGGAAGGATGGAGGAAGAAGACAGAGGCAAGTCCATGGCACTGGCTCCTGCTTGTACAATACCTGTGAATGAGATGGAACTGCATTATTAAGGATCATTACATTTGTTCACAACAGGCAACATTAACAGCAACAACAACAGCAGTCATACCATTAAACTGAGAGCTCACACAGAGCCTGTTGGAGGAGGGGCCAGACAGTTCAGATCCTGGGGCCAGATCAGCGTAGGCCAGTCCTTGTTCCTCCAGGCATGAAATAATCTCACAGGCTGAGTGGCGTCGAATTCCTCCACTGCCAACTGAGCTGGCATCTGGGTCATACTCAGCCACTGGGGTCAGCAGCAGAGGAATATTGTAGCTTTTTGATCGTACCACAGGGTTTTTAGACGGTTGATCCGCAGATTTGGGCCAGCCCCAAGGTAAACGCTTCTCTGGAAGAGGAGAAGGAGAGCAGATGTTATTAAGATATGTCACACTTACACAAAAACACTATTACTTTTACTCTGCCTTACCCAGAACACAGCACTGGGCTTCTGCATCGTCTCCAGAGTAAAGCCCATGGGTGCCCAGGTAGGGCAAGACCACCTTCTGAACCAGAGACTCTAACCTTAGATAGTCCTCATTCACACCACGCGACTCGTGGACCCCCTAAACACAGAGACAGGGACAGAGTTGAAAAAAATATCATGCAACAATTCCATCCATGGGTTGCTGTTTTCATTTTGGGTTGTATGACTGTAATAAAATATAGTAATAAATGAAAAACTGGAACAAACAAACAATAACATTCACTGTGAGTTCTGCAGCAGACTCACAGGTAAGTTGTTTACAAGGAATAAAAAACACGCAAATAATCACCAGATCATTGGTGGTAATGGAAATTTTACTCATCACGTTGTTTTGGCATACTATCAGAATACTTATCTTAATTGAAATGATTTTTTTCCAGTTACCACTTTATTGTTATTATAAGAAACTGGTCACAATATTATTATTGTTGAAGTGTTGTTGAACTTCATGATCATATTGGAGGAAGCACTGTGCACAGCTGTTGAACATACCTGTATTTATGCTATTTAGCCTGACCTCAGTGATGTGATGCAAAGCGGAAATGACCAAACACCTTTGGTATAATGCAATGAAATTTCTCCCAAACTACAATCTCATCAATCTGAGTTGTATCATCAACCTCTAAAAAACCCCAAAACTGGTTATTTTGTTTTTCACTGCAGGACTGTTGGATTAGTTTAGGCTCAGTTTACACAATAAAAGTGTAAAAGTAAGAGTGTAAAACTACAGAAGATACAAGACACAGCAGCAGTCGCAGGTGTTTTACTTTGTGTAGTTGGAAGCCGATTAAAATTTGCATGTGAAAAAATTGAAAACATGGTTTGATGCTGATTTTCCAGTAATTGTAACCAATGAGTGAGCAGATGAAGAAGAAGTTAAGTTTGGCTCGATGCCCGCAGGTTTACCTGTAGAATGAGCAGCATCTGTGTAACAGACGGAGGCACGCGGGCCCGCGGTCGAGACAGGGCGTCCTCTAACTTAACACTGAGGACTATGGTGTTCCTGAAGTGAAGGAGGGCGAGCTGTCGGACAGAAGGCTCCTTACCCTGCACACAGAGGGGACACAGAAAACAGCAGTTACAAAGAGCATCGACCAGGAAAAGTTTGGATTGTACAAATCATTGGACAGCAAAGAGAAAAGCACACAGACTCCTAACATGGTCGTGTACCTGGACCGGGTGAAAGATGGCCTGCAGCATTGAGAGAACATCACAGAAGAAGAAGTCCCAGGTCTCTGCCAGAGAGTCGAGTAACTTCTGGCCTGCAGGAACGAGCCACAAGCTTTATTCACCTTCACCATGCGCTGCAATATAGCTTCAGATAACTTAAAAATTCAGCTGTACCTTCGTAGAACCTTATTTTGTCCCGTAAGATGACCATGCCTTTGGTCAGCAGCTGGTTCTGTGAAAACAAGACAAGGATTATAAGTGTCTGAGGTGGGGTACTGTACTGCTTTCCATTAAATATTCCCATTTCATACAACAGTAGGTGTCATATATAGAAATTAAAAATCAAAAGATGCAATACCTGAAGATATTCTGTGAAAAAGGAGCCCAGCTCAGTCTTTAATAGATGTCTGAGAAAACAAACGTGGCATTTGATACACATCACCATTAACATAAATAAATAAATATCTTTTATGACTTCATATACTTAAGATCTCTTGAATGCAATCACACATAACTGTGCAATTTCATACTAACACCTGAATGTTGTAAACCTGTCTAATAAACATCCTGTTTACCTACATTATATTACAGGTATTTTAATGTAGTTAAAGAATTATGTGTCAACTTCTTCGTGGCTTTTATGTACATGGGAATATGTTTACAGAGCCATAACAGAATTGGTCTGAAGTGATAGGTCTGGTTTGGAAAGATAATGAGATATCTGGCACAACCACATGACTCTCCAGACTCACGTACAGTACACTGCACTCACAAACAAACTCATTCACAAGAAAACCTTCAGTCAGCGTCCACAGGGCAGACAGTAATTATAATGATTAAGGCACAAAGTGACATCAACTATCTAAAATAGGGATGTTTTCTCTCCACTGTGTTTGTGTGGCTGTCTGAACTTACCGGACACCTTCGTTAAGGACGTAAAGTTCGTTATCAGCCAAGCCCTTCTTCTGGAAGACTGCTATGACAGCATTGTGGATACTGCGACATAAAACACGCACAAGCTGGTTTGTGTTCCTGTTCCCTACACATTTGAACACAGTTTGCATCTTGATTTTATCTGGTGTACCTGTTCCAGGTGGCGTTGGCTCCCGCCCTCTTCTGCTTCTCCCCTCTGTCCTCCGGTGAACTTTTCTCACTCTTACCCAACTCACTGAGGCTGGGAGAGCTCATCAACTTCAGCCGGTGCAGAGTCCTCATGAGGTAAATATGAAAATGGAGAAGAGAAACAGAGTATATGCACTAAGTAGTAGACAGGAGAGGAAAGAAGGTCAGGGGATGAGCTGACATATACAGAGACACAGAGAGGAAACACGAGGAGATGGCTGGAGGCGAAAGGAGAACATAAGCAGCCCAAGTCTGAGAGAGCATGCAGAGGGAAAGAGCACAATGACAATACAAAGAGCGGCCGGTGACAGAGCTGGAGAGAAGTAGGACAGAGTAATGCATGGTGAGACAGGGGCAGCACGTTAAGAGCAGGATGGGTGGAGCCCAGCAGAGAGGTGGGCCACAGCGTCACAGCACCGCCTGAAGGTTTCAGAACAGAGGGAAACAATAGCACATGCACTGATGGGGGCATACTCTTCCTCCCTCTCTGCCTCTCTGTCAGTACAATACAGCCATTGATGCAAACAAATATTTATGCAGAGCACAGATGCCAGAGGAACTGCAGGGTAAGCAGGGCCGGAGCAGTTGGGACTTTGTTGTGCTTGTGACTGTACAGAGTAGAGGAGGAGGAGGAGGAGGAGGTCGTCCGGTTTATTAACAACAACAGAAACAGGGATAGGAAGCAGTGACACAGTGAGGGACAATGAGGAAGTTTTTCCTGCTCTCCCACAGCTGGTGATGAACCGAGCAGGATAATGAAAGTAAAAAAATAGTACAATGTGTGAGAGGAACTTCACCAACACCGGATTTCGACACTGAAATATTTCTATTTGTTTTTTGCAGGGAGGTGGATGCTAAATATTCAGCTGCAGCCGGCGGTTTATCATCTTCATCAAAAAATAAAACAAAACTAGAAACAGGGGTGAACAGTTAGCTTTGGTCTGACCAGGAACAAGAAACTCTACAACAACAAAATCTAAGAGGATCTGGATCATCATGAGGAAAAGGTTCAGATGGTTATCACGGTGCCACACCTAATGTAACCAAGATGAGCTTTAATATCAGTATACTGGTACATGTTTTTCCAACAGACTATTCTGACATTAAAGTCCTCACTTTATGCACAGATGTAAAGTTTTACAGAAAACACAAAGTATGATGTTGCCATGGAAACAGTGAGTTGCACTGTAGGCTGCATCATGAGCCTTGTTTTCTTTGTGTTTTTTTTTTTTTTACCTTATTTGTTTACATTTTGGAAATTTAAATATGACAAATTAGCTTTTCACTTTTGCTGGATGTACTGACAGCTATGACTGAATTACTTTGATGCTGAAGTAATCCTGAAAAATACCCTGATGCTCCATTAGCCTGTTATACATTTACTGATAATTATGAGATCTTTTCTAAGAGGATTGTGAGTCATAATTTCAAGATAATGTTTATTTTTTTCATTTGCAAATGTAGTATGAACTACCTCTAAGATCTCTTTGCCATTTTTGTACTGACAATGTCCTGAATGTACTGATCTGCCTGTATGAGCCTTCAAGTTTTAGTCCCCATTTTATTACAAAATTTTGAAAATTCTCAATTAAAAAACATATAAATAAAAAAAATAAACAGCAGGAAGGTCTGGTGAAAACTCAGAAAAAGAAGAAATGGTGAATTCAAACCCACGCAGTCCTGAAACTCTGTCTCTGCTGACAGCACGGCAGTAAACAACAGACCCCTCTTCCACACCCACAAACACAGACAACATGGAGAGGTGGTGTACAGACTGATGAGACGTACACACACAAGGAAATGAGTCAATCAAACATCATCCCACCAGGAGATCATTATCATGGGCCAGCATGTGTCACAGCGAAAGCTCAGCTGGTGAATGAAATCTTCTGGGACAAGAGATGGTGTGATTTCTTTCTTTTTTTAACTGATGAATATTTCATGGATTTTCCAGGATGCTGTATGTTGTGAAATGTTAAACCCAGGAAGTGATCCCTACCTCCTGATTGGATGCTCACTGCTGCTGTCCATGTCCGGGCTAGGGGGCGGGGCCGAGAAGGTGCTGAAGTTGAGTGACAGGGGTCGGGGGGAGGGCCGGGAGGCGTGCCTCCTCCGTAGTCCATCGAGCATCTGGATACACAGGAGCAGGAATGATGAAGAAAACGGGTTATTAACGTTTGAATAAGCGTAGAAATGTCAGCGAAGGAAAACAGAGCCAATGGGAGTGATCACACAGCGGTGAGGCATCGGTGAGAAATGTCACAGTCATAAGCCTCCTCCACCCTTCACCCTGTGAGAAAGACTAAAATAAAGAACATTAAAACACATATATAATAACTTACCGTCAGGGGGTCACAGGAGAGAGTCAAACCACACATGTGTGATCTCCTTCCAGAAGATACACTGGCTGCTTTCTGTTTCTTTACTCTCCTATTTCAACACTACGGAAGAGTTGTTTTGCAATCAACCGCAGTCACTCACATTACATCAGAGAAAAAACGGGAAATGCATGTGTGTGCATGTATCACAGTGTGAGTGAGTGTGTGAATGATTCCTGTAAACGCTTGGAGCGTGGCAGTACAGTTACAGTGTATTTGGGTGTCTCCCCATAGAAACATACTGTACATAGTAAAGCACCATCCCCTGGTCAGAGGGGAGAACAACAGTCTGGGTTGTCACTCTTCAGACAAAGACTCAACACACGCCTGCTTCACTGCCACCCTGGATGCAAGTGATAGAAACAGGGTGACTGGTGTGTTTCCAGGAGGACTGGCCTGCAGTTTCATCAGATCACATCTCAGTCTAACACACACACACCACACACTGCCTACCACAAATGCCATGCCACGCCAGTCTGAGCATTTCTGCTTTTGTTCACCCCTCCTCCTTCTCTTTTTTAGGGGCGACTACAGTCACATCGATGCTACTTTTAATTTATAGTAGTCTCTGTTTGTTTTTCTGGCCTATACATTTTCTCACTGTTCTGCCTCCGACGTGTTTATTCGACATTAATACGGCCCAACAATCAGGCAGACACGCAATCAACAGTCCACGTTTATCCTACAGGGAGGAATGTACAGCCAGCCGTGCGTACGTGGAGGCTTTTTATTTTTTATTCCTGTGGGGACCAGAGAATGAAGCAAAGTGTCACAGTAAACAAAGAGACCGCCTCGTGAATACGCATGGACTGGCACAGACGCAACATTAAGTCCACCTATAGATGAAAAAACTGTATCATAATGGCCACAAAGTTACCGTATGTCATGCGCCTCTGCCCGCCCACTGTAGCCCGCACTCACCGTGCCTGATCCTGTCGTGTTGCTCCTGGTGGGATGAATCGGTCATGTAGCGCTGGGGGAAAGTGTTTACTGTCCGGGCTCATCAGCGGCTGGCTCCTCTACTGCTCCCCGCCGGTGTGCGCACCCTCTCGGGCATCAGGCGGATGAAAGGTCCGACCTGCGGTGCAGTGGAGGGGGGACTCATTCATGAAGCATGAACCGCCGCTTTCTCTCTCTCTCTCTCTCTCTCTCTGGCTCGCCCCCGCTTTGTTTTGACGAGATGCAAAAACCTCAACCTGGACGCGTGGACGCGGCCACGAGCAGCACGTGGACGCGCGCCGTGGTTATAGCTGTATGCAAAGCAGGGGAATCACTGGGAGTCGAGAGGAAAAACACCAGAGCAGAGTTTTGTCATGCCTGCGACGTGCATGGACAATCTCACTTTATTAGTGTGGTATTAACGAAGGCAGAAATGAACAGGCACAAACAGGCCCTGACCCCCAACACACAGGAGCCACACTGTGTTACTTCTGCAGCGCAACAACACATGCAGGTGTGCAGGCAGAGAAAACCTGCGTGCGCCACGTTGACTTCACTTCTGTGTGCCTATGAATATACAAACAGATGAGATAGTAAACGCACAGTGTCCAGCACTGACCCCAATCTATGCAGTTTACCACACAGGGTGTCTCACCATCTGTCAATGCAGGCGTGGGCTTTTTGCAGATAATCCCCTATGTCTATGCATAGTAAACTTCATGGGTATAAAGTAAAACCAATAAAAAAAATATTCAAATTAACTCAGCTATGCAGAGGGGAAAAGCCTCACAAAAAAAGAACTGTTTTTTTTATTATTAATTTATATTTTTATTTGGACGACTTTTATTCAGACAGACACCAAGTCGTGGCACCCATATGCATGATGTGACAGTTAATCTGTTCGTGCAGTAAAAGGCTCTTACTGGATCAAAGAGACCCACATTAACACCGTGTTTATCTCAGATAAACAATAAAAGACAGTTTATTTCACCCCAGATTCAGTCTCTGGGCATTTTTTCTGTACAGATAAGTAGGCTAATTTAACATGAATACATGTAAAAAAGAAACTAACGATTCAAATATTAGACAGAAATAGAAATAGCCAATGTTGCCTTTCACAAGTAGGTAAAGCAGAGAAAACTATAGCTCACACAGCTTTATGAAAGCTTTTATCTTCTTTTTGTATGTAAATATGTGTTAGCTTCAAGGCCACCTCGTGACTTTAAAACTCCAACCCACGCAGACTAAACATAATCTTTGCTAAACAACGTTTTGGTTTCAGTTTGATTTATTTACCTTACTTAAAGATGTTAATATAAATAAATATACATTTAAAAAAACAGTAGCACATACTCTGTGCTCAAAACGTATTTGCTAAGCTGAGCATGTAAAGCTCCTTGCTCCGATATACCTGAAGGCAACATAAGCTCCTCCTTCAGTAGTCCGAGCGGGAAGTTCAAGATGGCCGACTCGAGATAATATGTAAATAAAGTCAATATTCAGGAGCCGATTCAACATTTAAACACTTTAGAGGAATATTAACAGGTGAGTTTTGTATTTACATGACTGGGAAAACTTACGACTGAATACAGAGCTCACTAATGTAATGCTAACTCAACTAAATCAAGCCATTTTGACCTGCTTATGTACAGTTGTTAGCTTCTTTCTAGCTTTAAAGACGAAAATGGTCTCAAATTATTCAGATGCTTTTTAGGTTAAAGGAGATGACAGCAAGAGTGTTTAGCTTCTTTTTTTCACATCTCTGCAGTCATGTCCAGTGAGGAGAACAGCACTGCTGCACCCAGGTGCTTCGGACAGGTCAGTGAACACATCTTCCTACTGAGTGCTTCAGAGCTGCTCTCCAAAACCTTCTTTCAATGAGACACAGGTGTTAAGGATTAATAAATTATACTGTAGTAGGTTAGAGGTGTTGTAATGTTCCAGTGCTACAGCTGCTGACGTTATGAAGGATCTCAGAGAGGAGCACAATGTTTTCAGTCCTGTTAATGATCCACGATTCACATGAGCTGGACACTGATCTACACACTAGTCTGCATGCAAGTCAGAGCTGCAACTGACTGGTGACCTGTCCAGTATCTCTTTCAGGGTGAAGCCCTTAATACATTGAGCTCAATGGAGTCATAACAACTGCTTAAGACAAGTACGATTTTAAAAGAACTTTGAAAGATTCATCTTGAGAGAGGGTGATCTTTGGAAAATCATTCCTCCATGTTATGTTGTGATCTACATCCTGCCCCCGCAAATAAAAAAAAAACCCCAACTAATACTGTGACAAAGAAATATGAAATATATCAAATATAAACAGTGTTTTTGTTGTTGACAGTGCACCTACACAGCAGAGGAGTACCAGGCAGTGCAGAACGCTCTGCGACAGAGGCTGGGACCAGAGTACATCAGCACCCGAGTGGCTGGTGGAGGACAGAGGGCAAGTCTTTGTTTTCCCGTCCAGCTGTGAAGCTAATTTAAAACCTCTCCCCGCCCCCTTCACTCAAATCTGTGTTTTCATCACTGTTTCTTCTCTTGGATGTTTTACTGTACAGAATTAAAACTCGTTATCATATTTAATATGACTCCAATCCTCAGGTTTAAAAACTTTGTTCTAATGGCTTGAATTAGACTTTAATGTGCTTTTAACAGGTGTGTTATATCGAGGGGCATCGTGTTATTGGCCTGGCCAATGAGATGTTTGGATACAACGGATGGTCTCACTCCATATCCCAGCAGAACGTCGGTACGACTTCGTAGACTCCAGGGGATCCACTGTTAATATCACACAATCAGATTATAACAGGTTCCGTGTGTTTGTTTACAGACTTTGTCGACCTCATCAACGGGAAGTTTTATGTTGGAGTCAGTGCGTTTGTCAAAGTGCAGCTCAAGGTTGGATGAACAAATGTTTTTTATTTCTCTGCCCTCAGTGTGATTGATGCGGTGGTGTTTTTATATAACATCATTTGTTTAGATCTCTGATCAACCTCTGCTGTTCATGTCGTCCACACATATGTTTCCTCCAGGACGGGTCGTTTCATGAGGACGTCGGCTATGGAGTGAGCGAGGGACTGAAGTCTAAAGCTCTGTCACTAGAAAAGGCAAGAAAAGAAGCTGTCACTGATGGCATGAAGAGAGCACTCAAGTACTGGAGTTTCACTTATTCATACTTATTATTTCTGCATGAATAGGTGCAGGAAATATTAGTTTAAATTTTTAAAAATGTTCTGGATTTCTTTTTTTTTCTTTTTTTGTCTTGTTGAGATGTTTCGGTAATGCCCTTGGAAACTGCATCCTGGATAAAGAATACCTACTGGCTATTAACAAGATCCCCAGACAGGTCAGAAACAACATAAAAAGTATAATCATGTTCGTACAGTAAAAGTTTGGAGGCTGAATCTCATCTCCTCCACATCCAGCCGCCTCCTCCTTTAGATCCTGCACAGACAAAGCGCTCTGCGGGGGAGCCATCAGTGGAGAAGGCCCGGTTCTGCAGTCTGGTTCGAGAGGACAATCTTGTATCTGCGGCAGGTCCTGGCAGGATGCCACTGGAGTCCCGAGTCTTCAACCAGAACCAGAACAGTTCAGAAGTTCATACTCCTAATGGTGCAGGCCCTGCCCCCAACAAGAAGAGTGAGAACACCAGCTCCAGGTGAAAAAACTGTTCAGGTTTTAATGCCACTCAGTCCTCTTCATCTTTTTATCTGCATCACCTCTGGTGGCCTTTCTCCCGCTCCTCCTCTAAGATCTGTGGAGGACTCGGTGGACTCTGAAGGACACACAGACCCCAAACAGTTGAGAAAACTCCGACAGCAGCAGCTTCAGCAGAAGTTCAGGAGAGAGATGGAGGCCAAGAAGCTGCAGCAGGATCGAGCTCAGGCCAAGTCCGAAGAGGCAGAGGTCGCGATCGGACGAGAATCTAGTGGAGGTAAAAGTTCCACATGTATCAAAATTCATAGAGATTTAATTCTGTCTCAAGCAACAGGTTCGTCCGTCTTTTCCTTTACTTGAGTTTGGTTCCAGGTTAATAAACATTAAAGGTGATATCAAGAAGTTAAACAATTCCAATGATTCTTATAAAACAGTAATTTACCACATCTTCTTGTTTGGATTTGGCCTTTGGACTGGTGGTCTAGACTCCTGGTGTGTTCTTGTTCTTCAGGTCAGGTCTTTTAATTACTTTTAAAGTAGTACACAGCCTCGCACCCTTCTACATCACAGACCTACTCAGACCCTACCAGCCTCACTGCTGCCTATGCTCCTCAGGCAAAGCCCTCCCTGCCGTTCCCATAGCTCGCCTCGCTACAAAAGGCAATTGGCCGTTTTCAGTTAGAGCCCCGCAGCTGTGGACCTCCCTGCCTGAGAGGATTAGATCAACTCGCTCTGTATACTCTTTTGAAACTGTTAAAAACATACTCTTATAGGAAGGTTTTTTCAGAGTAGGTCTGTCACTTGCCCATTTTATTTCTTATCATTGCTTTTATGCAGCCTGTTTTAAATTTATATTCTTATGTTGTACTTTGTTTTATTATGTTTAACGATTTTTATTGCCGTTTGTCTTTATAGTCTTCCCTTATTACTGGTTGGTCTTGTGCCTGCTGTTTTATGGATTGCTTGTTTTATTCTGTAAAGCACTTTATTAGTGCTATACAAATAAATATTATTTTTATTATGAAGGAGCTCCTGTGTCCAGTGACAGCAGCACAGCTGAAAACCGGACGCCCAGCAGCAGAGACATGTATTCAGCAGGTGCTGTTCACCATCAGGAGCATCCACATACCCGGGCAGTGTGGTGAGGATGCTGGCCTCTCAGTTCTGGTGTTTGTCTTCCCCTGCAGACGATCCTGAGCTCTGGGACTTCACTCTGGATGGGATTGAGGAGCTAGATGTCCCGGCAGGTGTCCATCCGCCCAGAGGGGTGAGGCCCAGCACACCTGGGAGTCACCGGATGCAGACGCGCAGTAAGACTCCTCAGAGAGTGGCACCGGGCAGACCTCCAGAGGCCCCATCGTACAGCAGAGGACCGGACCAGCCGCAGTACAGACCTCAGCACCAGGGCGGAGCCGGTGAGGTTTCACCTGCAGTCACACAGCGAGCAAGCTTCAGATCACAGTCTGGGGTCTTCATTTAATTTCTGCTGTTTCTATTTTCAGGTGAAGCCTTCAGTCCATACAGACAAGGACAGTACATGAAGAAACGCAGGCTGGACTCCTGAGACCTCACACTGCTGTTCACCCATTACTGTCCAGAATCCACACAGATGATCTTCCTTTTATTTATTAAACCTCATGTTGCAGTGAATTGCTGTGATGGGGGATATTTGGAGAAATGTTTTGTAAAAAATAAAAACATAACCAAAGAGGCTGGCTAGTTTTAAATTTAAAAGATGGCAGTGAAAAACCTGCAAAGAATCTCTTGATAATTTTCCTTTGATTGTTGAGAAATACTTTTAGGATTTTAAAGTTTCTAACTACTCACAAAAACAGTACAAACTGTGACACATACACCAACAAACATGACTTTTAATTGATATTATTTTTATTTGTTTTTACATTTTGTACAATGTGAAAAACATACACAAAACAGACACTGAATCACAGGACGTCAGTAAGGAGGGATCAGAAATAAAAAGTCTAACTGCGTGTCAGTAGCCTCAGACAGTACTGTGTAGAGAGGTCTGTGATAATTACTGATAATAGAATAGTAGCACATGGATGTTAAGCTTTGTTGTGAGCTTGTGCTGTACAGTGGCCAGTTGTGAGTTGGATTAAACCAGTGAAGCCGGCATGCAGAACTCATATGCTGATAGTCTGATATTGAAGTTGTGCGTGTGATATTGACAAATGGCAATCAAACAGATCAACACTTGTGATACTTTAAGGAAGGCAAATAATTGTAATTTAAAAAAACAAAAAAAACCAATCCCTAATATTCCAATATCAAAAGCATCGAAGTCTGTAACAACCCTCATCAGCATGCAAATGTTTCCAATCCCCTTCAGTCCCTATAAAACTTTGCATATTCTGCATTGCAGTAACTTATTTTTTTCTCTAGAGAAGTTAAAACTATTCATTCGATCTACAAGCAGGCGAAAGAGTCACGATGACGGCATGGCACTCGTGAGGTGGTGAGAGAAGAAAAAAAAAGTCAAGTCAGCGTGACGACTTTTTAAAACCTTTGTACAGCTCACTTGCTGCCTGGACAAGTGTTTCTATGGGACAGTTTAATGATAAATCCACAAAAACAAATGTCAGCCAAATCCATGTTCACGTGAACCGAATATAAACACACAGCCGATTACACAACCAACACAAACTGTGGAGAGAAAAGAAACCGTCCACTTCACTCAGTGTGCTCTTTGTTCTGCATTTCAGTGTCGTATGAACTGGTGGGCGTGTCGGGTGCTGGTTACGTCGCGTACTGGTTAACTGGTTTCTCTGCAGTACAGTCACAGCTACAGGATGAGATGAATCTGGAACTTGTCATTAGTGAGGATGCAAGGCACTAAAGTGTTCCTCATGTTTACAGGTTAGAGTGCATGTGCATTTCGAGTGGGTCACCGCAAGCATACCCTAGTGAATGAGCATTATGTGAAAGCATTTACCTCACACTGACATATGTACAATAAAATAGAAAAAAGGAGGGGGAGGGGGGCAGGGCAGTCATAGATAAGCTTAATAAACTGCAGGATGACACCTGCACGGTGAGAGTAGGATACCAATAACAACAACCCTGCAATTGCACTTTTTATATTCCTTTAAACTACATGTTGTTTAACAACCTTTAATAATAATTACAGTGAAACAACATCAAAATCTGATGGCTGAATACAGGTCCATAAAGAACATTGTTGTTTGTTTTATTAAATATATGCATACAAAAACAGACCACAGAAAGAGAAAACCCCAGACACGTGTGATTTGAGAGGTCACGGCTAAATGTTACAGGTACAAATATCGTGTGTGTGACATGACTAACAACCTGTTTAAATGTGTAAACGACTCGGGGAAGTGGGGATACTTCCCTCAGAGCCTGCAACCCTCCTCAGATCCTATCCTTTTATCTTGTGTGATATGAGAAGCAGATTGTGAACTGCCCACATCTAATAAACTAAGTGAAGTGGTTCAATGTGTCCATTTGGGAAAAAAATAAAACAAAAACAAAAACTGAAAACCCTGCAAACAGATTGTGATCGACAGCAGCATCACCTTCAGTTCCTCTGATCGGTGGTCAACACCAGGACAATGCTTTTTCATGTGGCAGATCCACTGGCTTACATGTCAGATGTGAAGACTAAATCAATATAATAAATCTGTATGATAGAAAACTCAAACCACAATGACACCAGACTCTCACAGAGACATATATATGTTCAACTCAGTGAAGACTTTCTATGTACAAAGCCAATGTTTCAATGTGTTTGGGGATTAAGGCCACAGTTACAGGGACAGTTTTTCTCCTTTGCCATTATTGCATTTTACTTCATAGCCACTGGGATGTATTCGTACTGCAACCCTGTCCAACTTACCAAGTCTTTCTCCTCCTAACTCTACCTGCCTCTTTATTTCTCCATCTGGGACAAGCTAACTGTCCCAACTCTTACGTCCCACTTTCTGTCCACTCACATTCTCCCCTCACTGAGACAACCTAACCGAACATCCCCAAAGTCACTCAGCCAGGTTAAAGTTTGTTCAGGTGTGTGTGTACATGTACGTCTGTGGAGTACAAGTTTAACTGTCTTAAAATCCAGACCAGTAAGAATGTGAACCACGATCCCTCCCTACCCTCTCCCCTTCAAAGGAATGACGATATTGCAACGTCTGCTCTCAAAAAGACATCTTTGGCTGCTGTTGGATTTGCCTTTGTGTCGATACATCACCAGACAAACACCAACCGACTCGTCACAGCTCGTTTCCACAGCTAATGGCAGGCTAAGTGTGAGACTTTTGTGCCGTGGATGTGTATTGCACTCTCCCTCCAATTGCCAGACAGACTTTGTTCTGGCCGAGAGGACTCGAACCACACAGGTCAACTCTATTACAGAAATAACACATAATATTAAAAGTTGAAATAAAATGCACAATATGGAGCCAGCTAACCAGCAAACTGCACAGAGAGGTGTGGGTTCTCGATCAACGACTGTCTGACCTCTCTTCCCTGTGTGGCCTTCAGTGTCGGCCTGGACCAGGGCTCAGACTGGGCTACGTCGGCCTCAGGTTGGACCCCCCGGGGCTGATGGATTTCTGGGGGGCCTGTGTAGTTCCCATGTGGTAGCCTTGGTGCAGGGATACCGAGGCTGTCGTGGGTGGCTGGTACTGGGTTAGCGGCTGTGCCGGGTTAAGCATGTTGACCTGGCATGTGCCTGTGGGTCCTGCCCACTGGGGAGCACTGTAAGGGGCTGAGGCGTATCCGAACCCTGGGGCAACGGGACCCAGAGAGCTTTTACGAGGCCCCAGAGGGGCTGAGGAATTGGCTGGGTTGGGAAGGTGAGTGGATGTGGTGGACGTGGCGTTGGAAGGCGTGGGAAGTGTCGGGCAGAGGTAGCCTGGAGCTGAAAATTTACGGCCCATGTTGGCTGGAGGAATAATCTGTAATAATGAGAAAGGTAAAATATAATTATTCATTATGAAAACCCACGTATCAGATATGAAGATACAGTCATAACAAAGAAGAACACTGAAAGCCTACATCATGTCCCAGGGCTGCCTGCGCTCCAGTTTTAGGACCTCTCTTGCACTGGGAGAGGCTGATGGCATCTCTGGCCCAGTTATCCACCAGTTTGTGAAGGTCATCAGTGAAGGTGCCCTTGCCCTTCTGGGGGTGAGAGGTAGGAGGAGTGGGTCCAGTGGCAGGGGAGGCAGAGTGGTTCTGGCAGTGGCCCGAACCATTCGTGGAGCTGTTACCACCTAATCCTGCAAACACAGAGAGAGATGAGTTGTGGACTAGAAAATGAATGAAAGAAATCAAATTCAATAGGCTCGGTGTGAAAGGATGTGCTTGCACTTACCTGTGGAGCAACTACTGAGGCTCGGCATGGATGGAGACGATGTGAGCTGCGGTATGGATGACCTGCTAACTGCCTGAAATGCCTCGGCTGCCATTTCTGAGGGAGAACTTTGCTTCGGAGGAGACTCTGAACCGTGACTCTGCGTTGAGGCTGGGGATCACAATCATAATCAGTGAGAAAGTTCTACAGGTTAAGGCCCAACATCATCATCTGCTAGTAGGAAAGGGTACCAGCGGTCTGAACAAGTCGGGGCATGTTCAGCCACACTGACACGCACCACACCAGCTAGTGAGCAGCTTGTCTGAAGCTGCATGGACTTTGTGCATTTCCAAATTGTGTGCAATCATGAGGAAATGTGTTTTCTACTCCTTAGTTATGGATATTTTGCTTATTATTTCCGTTAATGTTACATGAAAATTGTGTAAGTTTGAGTTAATTAAATAGCCTGTCTTAATAGTTGTTAGTTCTGCCTTTTTGCCCCACCCAGCAATCCTTTTCCTTTCCCATCAGAATACACAATGAAATACATATTCAAACAGGATGTACATAAAGAAGCTGTAATACTGTTATCAAAGTAAATATAAAAATGTTCTCACTGTTGTTACCTGAGTGGACGGGGCTGGGCTGTCCACTGCTGCGAGCAGATTTGTGGCTTTTGCTCTTTAGCCTGCGTCGGCCTCCAGCCATAGCCACAGCCGGGGAGAAGACAGAAGGAGGAGGTTGTTTTCCCATCCGTGTGAACAGGTTCTCGATCTCCTCTTTCTGACGAGACTGCAAGGCCTGAATCTCCATCATGTGTCTGAGAAGAAAAACAAACAGTCATGTTTCTATTCTAAGGGGAAATAAGATGAATGTGATATAGAAACGTTCATATGTGATGTACTTTTCTCTCAGACGACTGATTTCTTTCTGCAGGGCTTCGTCCTCAGTCTCAGAATCATCGTCATTATCACTGCTGTAATGGGTATGTGCATTGTGAGGGTCCGAGGTTGAGGATGAAGGTCCATTCTGGATACTATCAGCATGTGATGGACTGGAGCCTGCTGCTGGAGCAGGGGTCACTACAGAAAAATAAACAGATGATACCCTTACTGCATTAGAGTAGCCTCAACATTAAAAAAAATAAATAAAGTACCTTAAACATTTTTGTTCCATGCACTGGATGAAGACATCTGTGCTTTATTGATATTTACTGACCACATCCACAGATCATCTTCTGGTGTGATTAACACATAATGGATTTTCAAGCTGAGTAGCTAAATAACTCTCACTGCTCTCATTAATAATTCCCACTGCTGCCTCTGCAACAGGATCCGTTAAAAAACAATGAATGAGACGGAGGAGAAAATGCTTCCACAGCAGTCCCTGACTTTCAATAAAGACACCTCAGCGTGTATCATCCCAGTTGGACTATGGCCACTTATCAAACGAGAAAAAAATGATGGCTGTTAAAAGAATAGTCATCTATTTTTAAAACACTTATGGTTCAATCAGCTGCATTGATGCCAGTGAAAAAAAAAAGGTAAGTCCATGTACATTGTGTTAAGTAAGGATTCATTCTGAATGGTACTCAGTACAGTTACTACAGGAAAGCTGTCCAATAAGAGTCCAGTGTGAGGAGGCCTTCCCACTGCTTAAAAGCTAGCTTCCATTACTGAGCAGTTCTGAATTTTTGTGAACCTGCTACACACCTGTGACTGAAAACCGTCCCACTTTCGAGCCAGTGGTTGGCTCAGATGTGGTATTGCAGCTTGTGGACACTTGGAAGCGTCCAATAGTGGTGGGCTGACCGACAGGAGCAGCAGAAACAGACGAGGCCCCATTTACAGCGTCCGTTTCACAGACTCCTTTAGGCAGAGAGGACGACCGATGGAGGGTATTTTCTGGACTTGATGGGGAAGAAGATGAGGAAGAAGAAGAGGAGGAAGTAGAGGACGGTGTGAGTGAGGAAGAAGAAACAATGCTGGAGGGATCTGGAACACTGCTGGATGCACCGTCAGCAGCAACAGAGACCTGAGAGAGAAGGGAGAGACCATGTGAATGAACTGAACATTAAGTTTAGGTTGGATCAATCCCATCACTTCAAACTGTCACTAAAACTTACTTGGAAACGTCCAAGAGTGAAACCTGCTGCTGGAGGCTGGACTCTGTTACCCCCCTGAACAGTTTCTGGACTCAGAGCTCTCCTCAGCTGGGCATCCAAATTACCCAGAGGTTGTTGTGGCTGTGAAGTCACACAAACAGGATACAGAGACATAAGTACATTAGTACACTTAGTTCTGTGTGGCAGAAAATATTACAGAGATGATGTAGACCTCACCTGATTTGGTCCAGGAAAAGGAGGCACAAGATCAGAGGGAGGTGTAGCAGCTTGGTCAAAACCAGTAGGTAAAGTCTAAAAAATATCACAGAAGAATAATGTTAAAAAATATTATTTTCACAAACTGTATGCTGGATTTAGTTTTGTATGTTGTTTGTTTACTAACTTGTGCCCTGGGTTTAGTTGGAGGGGTCTGAGCATGTCCTGCCGCTCCTGGAGTGGTTGTGGGGCCCAGAACACCCTGTGCCCCCGATGTGAGAGGAAGGTTGGATGGGGGCACGAGGGCAGGTCCAGGCGGAGGGGAAGAAGTCCCGGTAGGAGGGGAAGAGGTCCCAGTGTTCTGACTGGGATCCATTGATGCTGAGGAGCTCTGGTCTTTAAAGAGGGACCGTAGCTTCTTATCCAAGGCTTGGATGTCATCTCTGCCAGCGTTCTTGGTCTGGAGCTCCGCCCCCTCTGCCTCCACTGGCTGTGGCTGGACCTGGCTCTGACTGGGCACGGACGAGGGAGGTGGGGGCTGAGCAGAAATGGGAACAGGCTGACACTGGGAGGTTGTGTGCTGTGATGAATTCATAGGTTGGGAAGATGCAGCAGCACTGTTAAAAGGCTGCTGCTCTGAAGCAGGGACAGCGCCAGTGCTACTGGACGAGCCGCCAGAAGAAACAGAGATGGAACTATTGCTCAGCTGAGGCCCAGGGGCTGCAGGGACGGAGGCTTGTGTTGATGGAGGAGAGATGCTGGCTGATGAGGGAGGTATACTAGCAGCTTGTGGAAGCTGTGAGGAGCCCGTCTCATGAGAAGACTTAGGTGGTGGACTGGGTTCACCGATGACGCCTTGTGACTGAACTGAGGCGGGTGGAGGGGAAGTCCTCCCAGCTGAGGGAGGTGATGAGGATTTTGCAGTGGATGCGAGGGAGCTAGTGCTGGATGTTGCTGCCTCTGGAGGAGTCGGTGTACTGTTAGAGTTTGGGCCAGCAGCAGTGGACGGGACAATGCTTGGGTCTTGCTCAGAAGCAGGGGGATCGAGAGTGTCGCTTTTCTCTCCACGAGCCTGCTTCATTTCACTGAAAGCCTGCTGGAGAGTCCCAGAAGGAGCAGAGAGGGAAAGACCCAATGGAGCTGGAAAAAAAAAGGAAAAGAGGAAGTTAACCATATGAAAACCATAGGGTTGAATATGTAGAGCAAAAAACAGTTTTCTCTCACCTGGGGAAGATTCCTCTCCAAACGAGGTGTTAGCAGAAGGAGCTCCAAAGAACTGCTCTCTGAGACGAGACTCTGGCACTGGGCTGACTATAAACCTTCGTCCCGCTGAATGAACCACCTGAGCTGTGGTGCTGGGGGAAATACCTGAGCAAAAAAAACCAAAGATCACATGTGAGTGGGAATTCAGAAAAATCAATCACTGGACATTGAGCACTTATATATTTGGTTGAAGTTTATTCACCTGGCAGCATTGGAACAGACAGCTCAGCCTGTTGTTGGAGATCACTCATCTACAGAAAGACAAAAAGGAGAAACGTCACATTGTTAAGGTGCAGTGGGTGAGGATGTAAATAATAAATAATTGACTGAGGTGATGTGTAGAGTTGGGCATCATTTGTATTTGACTGATTCCAACTCCTCGTTTTGATTCAGGTTCCTAACGATTCTCGATTTAGATACTTTTAAGAGGCAGGGTCAAAAAAAAGTTTGCATGGTTTAAATGAGAGGACTGACCAGAGTTCTTTTTGGATGAAATGTCTGAACTTCTCCATGATTTTTTAAATTCTATTAACTTTTTATACACTTTACTATGAATTTCTCACAGGGCTATTTTCAACCAGTATATAAATATCAAACTTTGAACTTGAACATCAATATTTACATGTTTCATACATATTTTATACATAATAACAAACATGTTATGTCACGGTTACTCAAGGATGTAGGTTTTATTTTGACATTGGTGGGAACATATTACTACATAAGATAAAAAAAAGAAAAAAAAAAGAAAAAGAAGATATCACTTTATTCATACCACACTGGGAATTTTTTTTAAGTTAGTTTCTTCTTCGTTGGTGTTCGACAGCTATTTCTTCCAGTTGGCAGACTGAGCATCAAAACTAGGAATCGGAACTTAAAAATCTGAACGGTTCCAGGAGAACTGGAGCGTTAGTCCTGGTTCCCATCGATGCTTGATTCTTGATGCCCAACCTTAGTGATGTGTACTAAAGAAATACCTGTGGAAAGCCCTCCTTCATGCCCTCTCCTTTCTCATCAGCCATTTCTATGACTTCTCGGACCTGCTCAATGAAGGACTCTCGCTCGCTCTCCAGGATGAACTCACTTTCAACCTGAAACCAAAGGAAACACAGTTCAGCTGCTATGATCAAACATAATGTGTTTTTAAATGGTAGCCATTTTCTATTTGTTTGATGACAAAAATTAAGAAACAACTATTACCATGATCTGTGCAATCTCCTCTGGATTATCACCATCAAGGTCAAATCTGAAGGTCACCATCTTCCTGTTGTGGGTTTCCAGCTGGCACTCTGCTACTCTGTCCCCCATGTTAGAGATCTGCATGAGATTGCTAAATGTTAAAACTGCTCACTGACAAACAGCTTAAAGAAGAATATAAATGGACTCATCAGTTGAAATGCGTACACTGAGAACATTAAGCTTGGCCTTGGCGGTCTTCTCATGGCGGGAGCGGCTGCGTACGGATCGCCGCTGGTGACGCTTCAGTGAGCGCCCCTCATGGCGACCTCCTGATGTTGAACTTCCATCATTACCATCACTAAGACCTGAAGCTGCATCTGACAGGCAGCTAAAAGACAAAATTCATTAAAATGGAGGTTGAGTAAGTTGTGTGGTGCTGATAAAACTTGACATTTTAAAAAGAGCTTCCATCTTACCTGTCTACAGACGGTGGCATTAGGGCCGGAGACCCCACCGCCTGCTCCACTGGTGTGGACTGAGAAATACTCATAGTAGCCTGAAACACAGAAAGAAAACTTTCAGAGTTCAAGCACTTCATCTCGAAAGCAAATCTCCAAATTAAAAATCTTACTATTTTTTAAAAGATCCACACAGCAAGTTGCCATTCCCATTCATTTAATTTTGTTTAGATCATTTATGTTGGTCAACTATTTACAGAAAATAGGAAATATACCGATGTAAACCAGATCCTCCACCAGATGGAGCAGTTTAATCTGGTGAACCAGGTGACTGGCAACTGCATCAGGCGCCATTATTCCGCTCAGAGGCCGAGTGTAAATACTGCTGTGCAATGGAGTTTTTGTTTCTTTCCTCCAGAATGTGGCCCTTTGTCTCTGCTGTGTTTATACAGGCATTAGTTATGTTTATACAGGTTAGTGCTGTCAGTTACAGTTGAGCACTATAGGTAGATATAATACTATGGATACTTGAGATACTATGTCATTAATAGATTACATGCATACAAATTTCAAATAATGGAGAACTGTTTTCAGGGATGCTATGTAAAACCCTTAATGTAATGTTGATGTTCTTAAGAAAACAACAGAAAGCTTGTGTTTTTTATTTAATCATCAAAAAATACTGTTCTATGCTCGGTTTGTACTAGTATAATAAATGTAGGTTAAAAACCATTCATGCAGCTTGATCTGCTCTCTTTAAATTAATATCTCGATTGGTACTCTAACAGAAGTTGCATAAGTATGTAGAACGGGTGCCTTAAATAATAGACTGACTGTACACACAGTTCAAGAAAGACAAACCATGTAAGGAGAAGTGAACCAAATGCTTCACACCTGACCCACATACACCCACCCACACAAATTTGTTTTGTGCTCTGTAGAGTACCTGCAGAATAGAGAGGCACGAGGCCTGATAGAGGAAGAAAAGGTGCTCTGCGTTGAGTGGAGGAGACATTATAGGAGGACTTGGATCACTGGCCCAAGACTAAAAGTCATGCAGAAATAATCAGCATGCAGAGGGGAAGAATGGAAGAAAAAGAAAAAGGGGACAGGCATGGTAATGAGAAGTGTGTGTCCAGAAAAAATAAAGAATAAGGTTAGAAAAAAAATGGTGAGCATGACATTCATATTATGATCAAGCAAACCAGAGGGTTTAATGGAACACACAACTATATTTGACAGTATATGCTAAAGCAAGAATGCATGCTAAGAGTGAGCAGGTGATGTATGTGCGTCACCTGTGTTTGCTGAGCTCCAGTCGGAGCCGGTGGTACAGAGGAGCTCTGAAGAACACTGCTGCTCTCTGGCTGTTGCTGGGGGAGAGACGACTGAGAAGACGGGGGTATTGTCACTTGCTGAGAGGAAATCTATTTAAAAAGAAGGGGTAGAGATGGAGGGCGGAAAAAAAGAATACAATTGGACAGGTAAGAAGTTGAGGTAAAAACTGACACATTACATTCACAGAAGTTTTAGAAGTCTTCCTGAGAACCTGGTTTCTTTCATTTACATTGACACTAATCTAAAGCCACCTACACTTACCTGTTGGTGACACAGCTGCATAAATCTGTTTATTTCTTGACACTGTGGGGCCCCCAGGTATTGATCAGTGAATATTAAATGTCAACTCTGAAGTGCGTTTTGGAGACATGTAAGTTACAATGTCAATCCATGCTGCACTTGCAGGGCTTTTTCTGGGTACCATAAACCTCTTGTTTAAAGCCTCCAATCAATTAAGGAGAAACTTACCAGAGTCTTCCACACAGACCAATATAGACATAAGTTCATTTTGTTTCCCCAGAACATGTCATCTAAAAAGACTGTGGGTGTACTTAAAAGTTGTAGCAGGAAAATGGGACATTTTATCTACCTGAGGGGGAAGCGATGGTTGGTAGTAAACTCCGTACTATAAGAAACAAAACATAACACAGGGTAAGAGTAGGAAACTTGAGAGGGAAAGGAAAAAGAAAAGAAAAGAGTTCTGTGGAATAAAGAACAGGCTGGCAAGCTTGGGACTCTGAGCTTTCAACACATCCGCCTCAACCGGTAAACAGGTTTTAAAGGTTAACTTAACACCATCTGAAAGCCCTGTTTTTGCTGACTTTAAGTGTCTGAAGTTCAGATTTGCTGTGGTGATACATGAGTGTACTTAAGGTGTGTTCAGCACAACCTGACAGTACTATCAACTGTAGGTAGGAGGTCAGTGAAATATTGTCATTCAGTTGGTGTGAAGTTACTCTTTAAAGAAACTAAGGCATGCAGTAGAAGATCATACCTGTGGAGGTGCAGCTGGAACAGACTGGCTGGTTGGTGCAACAGGAACAACTTCAGGTTGGACACCCTGCATCTGGGGTTGAACCTGATGCACCACAGAGAAAAAAACAACAGCATGTGTGGTGAAGATTAGAAAAAGACAAATGCAAAATGAATACATTCAATGAGTATGACGTGCAGTGTAGATGTAATGTTTTTTTTAATCACAAAAAGATTAAGATCCCAAGTTCAATCCTGAACACAGCTGGTCATGTTTGTGGGTGGGATGAGAGATTCTCCTCATACTACAGACTATTCCTACAAGTTGACTATGTGTCCCACCACAGGGAGGTTGTCTACAGTACTGCTCCATGGCCAGTGGTATATTTTACAATGGTAAGGACTACAGTTAATAGGTATTTGGACAAACTGGGAATATGGGAGCTAAAATCCACAAAAATAAATAAATAGAAATCTAGTCTGTATACATACATAAGACAAAACACATAAGATTGTCATATATTTTCTCACCACTGACAACTGCTGCTGCTGCTGCTGCTGCATTTGATCATTTTGAGTCTGTGTGCTTGAGGCCTGTGGCTGAAGATGTTGACTGGGCGGAGAACTGTAGGATATTCCAGGCTGTGGCGGTTGGGCCTCGGGAAGAACGGAGGAACCAGGTAGTTTATCTGTCAAGTCCCAAGCTGTAAGAGAAAAGGTTAATTTATGAAAAGAGTCTGAATGTACGCATCTTAAACCTAAAACATTGTTCTAACATGCAGTTGGCTCTTGGTGTATGTACAGTTGTGTTCAATACAATAGCACAAAAACATCACTCACTGTTTTTGGTAGTTTATTTCCACATGGCAAATAATTTAATAGTAGGTGTGGTAGAGTAATAGAAAATTAACAGACCCAACAATCATGACATGTATGCTGCTGATTCTGCGAAACTGAATGATTAATTGGAAGGGGAGTATTCAAAATAATAGCAATGTGGAATAAATTAGTGAGGTCATTCATTCAGTGAAGATACAGATGTCAAACAGGTAGACCCTTATTTAAGGAAAAGCTTTTATATAAAAAGTGCAGAACATGATAGGCTGCTCAGCTAAAATGATCTAAAATGCTTTAAAATGGCAACCAAGACCAGAAAGACGTAGAAACCAATGGAAAACTACCATTCAAATGGTTCAACCAAAATGGTCAAGACTCAGGTAATGATCAGCTCAAGAGAGATGAGAGATGGTCTAAAGTTACCTTTGAGTACTATAGCATATTAGAAGACACCTATGTGAAGCCAAGCTATCAGCAAGAAATCCCTGCAAAGTCCCATTGTTGCAAAAAAAGACATGTGCTAAAGAGGATACACTTTGCCAAAGAGCACACTGACTGACTGAAAGAGAAATGTCACAACATTCTGTAGATTGATGAAAGCAAGATTGTTCTTTTGGGTCTTGGGGATGCAGACAGTTTGTCAGACGACCCCCAAACACTGAAATCAAGCCACAGCACACTGAAGACAGTGAAGCATGGTGGTGGAAGCATCATGATATGGTGACGTTTGTCATACTTAGGGGTCAGGATCATGGATCCGTTTAAAAGATATCAAAATATTTGAAGAGGTCATGTTGCCTTATGCTGAACAGGAAATTCCCTGAAATGGGTATTTCAACAAGAAAATGACCTCAAACACACCAGCAAGTGAGCAGCATCTTGGTTCCAGACCAACATGATTATCGTTATGGAGAGGTCAGCCTAATCCCTGGACCTTAATCTGATAGTAAACTTTAACATGCAACACAGATATGAAGAAGTTCAGTGATTCAAAGGAAAGGTAAATCTTAAAGCCTTTTTCAGTTTATACTGGGAATGTTTGAGTTTGTAAAGAAAATGCAGGCATTGCTATTTTTTGAGCACCCTCATACTCCTTTGTGTTCACTTACTGTAAAGTAGTAACAAATTAGATATATTTTTCTTCATGTTTTGGTTTGGAATAGAATGTGCAGTGTTCCCAATGCGTTTCCGTGTATGGAAATAAAAGCTATTCTAAGGATTTTGAATGTACTTTGAACACAAGATGTAACTACAGACGATCTTTGATTCATACCTCCTCCAGTGGGCTGTAGCTGTTGGTGTTGGTCTGTCTCAGGCTCCTCAGACTCAATTGTCTGCATAGTAGCTACACTCTGACCCTGGGCTGGGACCTGGACTGGGACCTGGACTGGGACCTGGACTGGGACCTGGACTGGGACCTGGGCAGTTGACTGGGGTGTGTAGGAGATCCCCTGTGCCACACCAGTCAGCTGGACTGATTGAGGAGTGTTGTAGTTAGAACTCTGAATGCTGAGCTGAGATGCTGGTTGGGCAGACATCTGTGTGCTGTGTTGGTTAGGTTGTGGAGGGACATAAGAAGCAGGCTGTGATAGCTGCGGCTGAGACACGTCCATGCTGGGCTGCTGGCTGATCTGTGGTGCTGGCATTGACTGGCTCTGCAGTTCTTCCTCTATCCTTCTCTTCTCCTGGTCTTCTCTCACCTTCAAGACAATCAGCAGTAAATACATTAAAATCTCTCCAGAGAGCAGTACTGGGAAACTTGAACGTCAAAGCACAATCACATACATCCAATAACAAAGAGTTAAAAAAATTTAAGCAAATAGTGAACGTATGTATAGATGCATTATGATGAGCATAGACATACCTGCTGCCGCTGTGCCCGCTTGCGACTGATGAGTGACACCCTGTCCTTTATGGCCTTTGCAATGGTCTTGTGGTCACCATCACACACATAACCAGACTCAACCTGCAGCACAAAGTCATGACATACAATTCAGCAATGTGCATTTCAAAAACTGAGGAAATATGTTTTTTCCATTTGGCATGCAGTGACAGTGAAATGAAACAAACACAAAAGTTAAATTCACCATTTCCTGAGCCACATCCTCTGGGACGTCTTTGTTGAGGTCAAAAGAAAACTCTATAGCTTCGTTATCTTTGTACTTCCCCTTGAGCTTTTTTATATCCTCAATTCTCAGCCACAACTTAATAGCCTCCATCTCTCCATCATCCTCTTCTGCCAACTCCACACGCACACCTGTGTCCTCCTGGAAGAAGGCATGGTTCAGAAGGTCCTTGATTGAGTACCTACAGAGACAGAAATGAGCAGTGAGCATAACAACAACACAACATATATTGTTTTCCTAGAGAGATATTCAAACCCAAAACTTGTTAAATGTGCTGTTTGTTAGTTAGAGACCTCTCATCCTTGTTCTGGCGAATACATCCCTCGATGATCTCCTTCACTTCAGGAATGGCCACCTTGTCAAAACTGCCCGGCTTCACCCCCTAAAGGAAACACAGAAGCTTAAATGAGAATGGGTTTAAGATAAGGTAAGAAAATCCTTTGTTTGTTTATCTGTCTGATATTTGTTTTCCTAGTCTGATCTTCCCTTATTCTGAACACGCCGTCATCTATTGTTATTGTTTTTGGCTCTACATTATGACCACAAAACGGTTATCACATCCCAGCTGACTGGAAATAACCGACACCCTTGAACTAAGTTCCCCTTTCAGTTATGCTTGTCAAAAGTTAAAAACTTTCCACTTTCTGCAGAAGACTTTAAAAACAGTCAAGATCAGCACAGACTTCAGTGCCGATCTTAACAAGTGCATGATGTGGCAGGAAAAAAGGGGTCGCAAGACAGTGAAAGATGGCTGATGAGAAGTGATGAATTTAACTAATGGAAAATAGAAAAGTAAAGGGTGTCATGAGAAAATGGAGGACTGGCTGAGGGCTAAACAGTTGAGCTAAATGATAAAAGAGGTAAAACAGCCCCTATGTCTCTCTCTCAAAACAATACTACAGTAAAACCAGGACATGTGACACTACCTAAACGTAGACTCAACAACCCCAACAGCACAAATATCTCATCCGAGTCAACTCCCTTTGTGCCCTGCAGCACGAGCCATTTATGGAGAGCTCAACCCAAAACACAGCAGTGGAGTACAGAGAAATTCTCTTGTTCAGTCACATGGCAAAGACTTCAGTGTATGTATTTTGCAGTTAATGTTAAACTGAAGGAATCAGTACACATTTAAAAGGCACGTTTTGTAGATAACACTCTGGAACAACCTCTTTATCTGTGAGACCCTTGTAATTGCAAGGGAATAAATCATGTGCATTTTATGTCCGTATGGACTGCATGATGGATGCAAAAAATGTGTCTCTTTTTCTATTTTACAGTTACTACCTTTCAGGTATCATTGCAAAACTGAACTATTGGCCATTATCAACATAGCAGGACTGTGCTTGTTCAGCCTGTTATCAATCATCCACACCTCAGGTCTGCACGTGTAACCAACATGCACCATCATTTCAGAAGAAAAACAGAAAGAAAAACATCATGAAGTAAAGCACAGGGGGTGTAAATAAGTTCTCACTTGAATGTTTTCTAAATTTGCGGGTCATTCAAACGGGGAAACAGGGAATAATCTGGGATGTATAATAACACAAAAGCAGAAAGTAGAAATGTAATAAACTAAAGAGGTGTCAGTTTAATATGAGTCCAGCATTGGACAGTAGCCTTCTTGGCACATAGGAAGAGATGAAGGCAGGGCAGAGGGGTGACATGGAGGGCTGAAAAGAAGACTTACGCTGGTAACTCTGCGGTAGATCTGTGCAGCATTCTGGCACTCTGAGTAAGGGTACTCTGAGGTGGCCATCTCCAGCATGCACATTCCAAAGGCATACACATCCACTGACTCGTCGTACTTCTCCTCATACATCTCAGGCGCCATGAACTCAGGGGTACCTTAAATCAAAACAACTATTCAGAACTCTCGAACTCCCTTACTGATTGAGTGGGCTTCTCACAACCCATTGCCCCTCTGCTCCTCTAACCCATGAGGGGTTGAGGAAGAGGAGGATGAGAAGAGTGACCAGCCTGCTGACATCTCCCGGAGCAGAACCTGTGAGGTGAAAGTTGGAAGAGAGAAGAAAAAAAAAAAAAAAAAAGGGAAGGAAAGCAAAAAAGAGAAAGAAAACAAAAAAGGAGGGAGAAGCTGGGCTCAGTTAGACTGTAGAGAAGAAGGCACGTGTTTGTCTGTGTAAGACCTTCACATGTGGGGATATAAGAGTGTGACTGAGGCAGCCAGTGTGCAGAACACACTTGTTAGCCAGAATGAACATTATTTGAAATATTCAAAAAATTAGCTTGAAAAAGAGGCGCTTAATAAGAACAATGCCAAGGTCACAATCCAGCGCAATTTGTTCAAAGTGATGCCAATTGGCTCTCTGAGGAAAATATGGAATAGCTATGGAAATAACTTTTGTCAAGACCTTACCTTACAACCACAGTAACATAACTTTTTATCATACACTCACCTTTTGAAGTCTGACTTACCATCTCTTCTTGGCCTGAAGGAGGAAAGTGTTATGGTCAAGGCTGAGAGAAGTAGATCCCATAGCTAGATACAGTGCTCAACAGTGTGTCCTTGCACATCAGCCTTGTTGTATTAACGGATTTTACATTCAATCTCAGGTCTTACACAGAAAAACTGTTTTGTTTATTGGGAATTGTTTCTGATATTGATGTGTATTTCAGCACACTGTCAGACTTACCAGGCCCATAAAAGATCATACTTACTCAATGACCAGCAGTACCCTATTAATTCCAAACAGCAGAATGGGGCACAGCTGAGGCTAGAGCCTACATTTTAAAAACATACCCAAGAATGTGAAAGGAAAAAAACAAAAACAAAACAAAACAAAAAAAAAACAATAGGTAAAACGCTGACAGAGAGAAAGTGGAGAGAGCTCCCTGGACACAAAGATGGAGCAAAAAGATTCTGCAGTCCTGTAATGCTTTAAAAGACAGTAAGAGACAAACACTAAAAAAAACCAATAAAAAACCTGTTGAGGCAAACCCATAGAAAGAGATGTTAAACATTATTGGTATTAACTGGCAAACAGACCACATATTTCCAAACCACAGAACAAAGACCAGTCTAAGACAGAAGCAAAGGCCATACCTTTAGCCATGGCCAGGTTAGCCTGCAAGAAGGCATGACATCTATTATAATGATATTAATATTTAACAGTAGGAGAAACGTTAGGCGCTACTTACATTCAGTAGATGCCTGGAAAAAAACCCTCTCTCTTTTTGGAGAAACATAGAACAGAAATACTGTGTACAAGGTCCAAACTTGATCAAAGTTACCGTGTGAGAGCAAAGAGAGAAAGCCTTGTGGTTATCTGCCTAAGATACCACAGTGTTTGGCCTCCATTTGAGCTGTGGTTTGAGGTACAGCTGAAACTCTGTGGTCTGTTTTTGAACCACATCGTCAGAACAACAAAGGAAAATACCTTCTTAAAACACCATAATATACAAGCATAATATCATGACCTCAGAAAATACACTGTCCCATTGCAGGACAGGGATTAGGAGGTAGAGGTGACTGTGGATTCTTACCTATAACACTCTTGGCAAAGGACGCACGCTTGAGTGTGGCCAGTCCCAGATCTCCGATCTTGACAGACCCCGTTGGGCCCGTGATGAAAATGTTGTCACACTTCAGGTCTCTGTGGATGATTGGAGGGGCCCGAGTATGAAGGAAGTGGAGTCCCTTGAGGATTTGTCTACACCAGCTCCGCAGCACTTTAATTTTCATCACCTTGAACCGCTTCAGATATCTACCAGAAGAACAGAACACAACTTTCACATACCCCCTGTACAGCACAGAACAAATGGTGCTGGCCAATGTGGTATTTTTTTCTTCTTCACAAAACTGCAAAATTAATTGAGATTTATATTATCATTAAAAAAAATATCACGTATTTTATAGATCTGTGGCAAGCACATTTATGCCAGTTCATGCAAAGTAAAGTATGAGGCAAGTATTGATTATATAAATCATAACCAACAATGTAGGATGTTTTTTTTGTCCAAAATGCACAGTTCCAATGTAAATGCTGCATATCAGCCTGTACTAATATGTTTAAAGCTGCAAGATTTAGACTCACGTTTTCAGTGTGCCAGATGTCATGAGTTCCGTGACCAATACAATGCACTTCCTGCCTTTGGAGGGTCCCTCCCAGGAGTCGTAAAAGCGAACAATGTTGGGATGCTGCAGGCCCTTTAACATCCCGGCTTCTTCCTTAAAGCGTTGTCGCTCTGTCTTTGAAAGCTTACGATCCTACAGGGATATAAAAGGGATTTCACAAATCATAGAAGGTAGCACTATTTATGCAGAATAATTCAAAATAATGAAAAAAAACTTTTAAATTTATGGCATGATGAGGGTTGTTGAAGTTTATTTTCCCCATTTAGCATCTGAATGTGTAAATATTTTTAAATCTTCTGGAGGTTTAAGCTGAACAAAAAACAAAAGTATTATAACAGTGGCTTCCTACACATAAATTGTACATACGCTTTTGTAAAAGTACACAGAGTTTGGGCTATAGGAATGTGGCCCTGTTTTTTTCTGGCAGATGACTGTGGACCAAAAGGAATGTATCTTCGTCCTCAATTTCCAGTAAAACCAAAATGAAAAAAAAAAAAAAAACCTCGCAGCTAACTGATGATTACGGAAAACAATATAGTGATAGACTACAATGTCAAAGAAATAAATAATAAACTGGGTTCACTGTTCCAAATCACAACTGTGAAATAGGTTTAATCAATCTGAGAAAAACTGAAAATGAAACCACCATAACCAGAAGACAACATCAATATATATGCAAGTGATGTTATGCCTTTACATGTGAAAATCTGTTCGTGTTAGAAAAAATTTAAAGTGCCATTCATGCGAATTGGTATTTACTAAACATATTTAGACAACACAGTTTGAATATTCATAACCTCCACAATTAGACAATAATGAATATTAACATTGACATTGAGGAAGCTGAAACTGTTCTCAATTCTGACCAAAGCTGCAGATAAGAACGACATATGTCTGGCAGCTGGCGGGCTGTCAGTGGCTCGTGGCATAAAATGTATGGACAGAACCTGATAGGACTGTCTGCTGGTGGGATTTAACATTCCATATTCTGACTAATGCATAAATAACGATTGGTCCTAATGCCTTTTGTAAGTTCTGTGCATTAACCAAAAATCTGGAACATGCAAAACCACCCTTCTCAAGTTTCCTGAGCAATTCCTGTCATGACCTACATTTACAGCATGCATGACTACAGAGCAGCAAACCCAAAGCAGTTCGACAAGCCCAGTGAAACCCTGCAGCCAAAGACCTCCCTTGGAACCCACAAAATCTTGGCTCTATGCCAGACTATCCAGGAAATTCAGCCCCTTTGTGAGTGGAGACTGAATTTCAGACTTTGTGTGCGAGTTCGCAAGAGATAGAAAACTTTCCAATGACTGACATTGCTTAAAAAAAACTTAATGTCAACTTCTTCAGCCTTAGCCTGGTATATCTGGGGAGTTGGAGGTTTAAACGCAGTAATGTCCTGGAGCAATACTGTGCAGACACACTGAGAAGTATATAATAAAGAAAGAAATATATAAAGAACAATAATCAGAAGCAAGGAAGGACACTGAATCAGGAATCAATGTCAGGAAACACAAGGTGAGAGAAGATGGCCCAGTAATGGTGGCTCCACCACGCAACTGGGCCAAGTGACCTACTTTCCAGAGTATTTATCCATTTTATCTAGTGGGGCCGTGGTTTCCCTTTCTGCACACCATGTCAAAACAGTCATGCAAAACATGCACAGAAGCATTCCCAGCCCCACAGCTCCTAGGCTACAGTGTGCAACACCACCTCACCGCCCCCAAATGCAAACCTACTGTACTGACGACAGCATTTTCCATTGTGTACACACTTTAATGACTGACCTACAACAAATATCTCCCCTTATCAAGTCCATAGTAGTTAAAAACACATGTCCTCTGAGAGATACAACATTAGCCTGTCATCTGTTTCAGCTTCTCGAGAGAGAACATTTGAGTAACTGCTAGTGTTAATTTGTGAAGTCAAATGCAAACAAACTGCTACTGTGCACATTTTTAGGAATTCTACTCATATTGCTGCAGTTTTTCTTCTTTAGGGCCAAAGGAAAAAGATTCAACAACTTGACACAGGAATAGTAGTATTATATAGTAACAGTACAACATGCGGAACATACAAGATGATATGTGGTATGTGGTGTGTGATGCGTAAGTGGTGCCTTGATGTGTTTCGTCTTTTTAAAAAAAGAGAAGACAAAACCATTCCCCTTGCACTTCTTACCCTGCTAAGCTTTTCAGATGACATACCCACCATAAACCAGGATGAACTTATTCTAAACCTTGCCAATTCATTCAGCTATGAAAAATGAAAAATAAATGAATGAATGATGACAAAAATAAAACTCTCTGTCTACAATTATTATTTACTCATCGCAGATAGTCTTGACATTTAATTTTTCAAAAAAATGGTTGAAGTGATGAAGAAAAGTGGGACAGCAATGTCTGATGTATACAGAACAAACAGCAACAACAACTGAAGTTCAGACATATTTCCAGTTTACACACAAACATTACAATGGTGTATTTTGTGAAAATTAATTAATTATTGCTATATTGGTTACCAACAGCTTCAAATCTTGGTGAACAAAGTTCAAGTTAAGCCAGGGACCTTGGTTGCATAATTATTATCTTCTCTTTCTGCCATTTCTGATTTTTTTTGTTGTTTTTACTGTGGCCCAACACTGTCAGCTGTGTAGCAAAAGCAAAAAGCAGAAATAATGTATTGGGCATGTTTGTTTGACTGGCAGGGATTTCGATCTATCAGCTGAGGTTGGCTGTGGGTTCCTTATCTCATCTACGCTTCCCCATTTTAAACATAGTTTTGACCATCTACCTCAAAACAACAACAAAATAACCCAGAAAATTGGCAACAAATTGTATAACACAATATCAAGCTTTGAAGAATCATTTCACACACTTTGTGTCCATACTGACAGTCTATGGTGCCATTATATTCTACAAACTAACCTGGCAGGTGCTTAGAGGGCAACAGCAGCTTCAGTTAAATCACAGCAGCTCTGTCTGATAAAGTGGGCATGAGTCAGCTCACTAAAGAGTTTGTGTTGCTCCCACTGCCTCTGCAATATCTCTGCAATATCAGAACTCTCCACAGTGAAATACTCCCTTTACAGAGTCTCTGAACACGATATAACCAGAGACAGCATGCATGGAAAAATGCAGTAAGCCAAATCTGTGTGTTTATATAAATACGTATATATCACACACACACGAACTTGCGAATAAGGGAGAAAATTGTTTTTCGCACTTAAGACTGCCCAAGATGTTCTTGAAGAGTAATGTCCTCTAAGCCAGACAAGTCAACAGTGCAGAGTCAGCACTACACTTATCTGAAATCCCCCATTGCTTCAGTGCAGTGGCACACCTCTCAACAAGCCAATGCATGATTAAGAAGCTGAAGTAAAAGTCTGATTTATATTCTAACCTAAAATTACATCGTTGCTCAGTCTAAACTGATCCAACAGTAAGAAAAGATCTACATGTTAGACCTAATTTCCACAATGTAGACTATTTTTACAGGCAAAAACAACCTTTAAATTTACTAAATTAGCTTAACTGTGGATAGAATAAATTAAATACTGCCTAGACCCCATTGTAGTTTAAAACTATAGAGCAGGACAAAATATTGGACAGGGTAATTCAATACAGTCTTCCAACAAAACCTGCTTATATGAAAAAGTTAATGATTCTTTGTACATTTTGATGACACTAAAGGCCCGACATAATGCTTTTTTTTCCCCTACTTGTGCTTACATTTTTATCTAAACTAATGAAAGTGGAACACAAACCAATTACACTGAAATCGCAATCAATCACCAACATATGTCACCCCCCCACAAAATAAATAAATAAAGATTTAAACTTTACGGCCTGAGGTGTGCGAATCATATCTAGTGGCGATTAACTACAGTATCACCAAAGCAGTGGAACATACTGCTTCTAGGCAAAGGCCATCATAAATAACCCAACAACCCTAAAAATAGATGGAGGGAAAAAAAGGCCTGTGATCATGCCAGGGCTGGCTCTGTCAGGTCCATACTCTGAGGTTGACACTGAGGACTAGATGGAGACCTCCAGCCAATGCAGATTAGGATTTGGGTAACGGCTAAAAGTCAAGAAGCAATTTAAAACTGTTTTATTGTTATGTACTGAGCTGCTGCATTAAATGCGGCAGATTTCTTTGAAGTTTCCATGACAGTGTGACAATTGACAATGAGATCAAAGATCACTGAGACTGCCGGTCAAACTGTTAATTTGGGGATACAATAACGGCAATGTTTCTGACCAATACTGTTTCCATCTCTTAGTTTTATTGTCTAAAAAAACGACATAATCAGTATGTATTTGTGGTCTGCATAGAAACAGCTTTATCTGGTTAAGACAATTTTGCAAACACACCTTTCAGTATATGGTGTTCATGTCAGTGGCTACTTCTACATCTATAAATATTAACTTATTTCCCTAAAACATTCTGCATGACAAAACACATACAGGTACCATAGCTACCATAGTTTTCTGGATAAGTTATTCAAGGCATCAAAGATTAAAAGGTCACTCCTTACGCACAGTTGTAGTCAGAAGGAAACTAAAATCATGCGATAATTAATCTTATCAGTTCAGCTTTATGGTATATTTACACTATGCTCTTTTTTTTGGTAGACATCTTTACGAACCTTTTCAACAATCTTATGACAGAAAGTAAAGACTATTAAATTATTTTATTAGGAAACACTAACAATGCATTTCACTTTATTATTATGACAGTACTTTCCAAGTTCTGTTACATCTAACAAAACCACAAATCAAATTCAAGATCTTATGGTAAACCTAAAGAGTACCAGTCATGAAAAGTAATGACAGACAAGTCAGCATGCTATACTGCTTGGGTATAGTGTGTCATTCCCAGCAGATGCCACTGGCCAGCTGGACAGAAAGCTTCCATAGCTTCTAAGGGATGCCTGGGGATTTCTCTCTCATCTGTTGAAGTTTAACTTCAGCAAGTACAGGAGAGCGAGGAGGTGGGGAGGCACCGAGTGAAAGATGACATGGTTGAAAATGGATGAGTGAGCAAGTAAGGGGAGGTTCCTAAACTTATTTCTCTCTTCTTTTTTTCCCTGACTTCCTCTCTGTGGTGACCTACTTATTGTTCAGACATGCCTGCAACGTGAGATGCGAAACAAATGTGTGGGTTCATGGGTGGGTGAAAAAGAGGGAACGCCTAGAAATTCTTAGACGATTGTGGACAGATGGCCTTCAAGACTGAGTAAACCAGGGCGATTCCATTTAAACTTAAAGGAAGACTAAGTGGGTTTGTTGATTCATAAGTTTAACACGAGTTCAGCGTGAAGTGTTTCTAACTACTGAAAAATTTCCATTTCATGTTAATTATGATACAATCAAAGTATCATAAGTAAAACATCAGAAAGACCAAAGGAAACCTTGGTGTCAACCTTTACATTTTTTGACCCACTTTACAAATAAATCTTTTAGTGTGTAACAAGCATTATGGCACAGGACTGCTAATGTGGCTGTATAATTTTAACCATGTTTAAAGAAGATTAAAGGATCTTATGAGGGAAAACCTGTCACACTTGTTTCATTAGCGCCCAGGATTTGCTGTTGCTTGTAGCTGACACTAAATTCCCAGTGAACAAGTAAGTGGCAAGCCTGATTACTTTGTGCACCACTGATTCTGGCATCAACAGGAAACAAAACAAGTAAATTAACTGGATGAGCCACTACTGCTTTCTTAAAGAGCACAACCATTGAAATTAATTCTGGTGGTATTTGTTTGCCTTTTATGAAAATAGAATAAAGAAGAAAATGGTCAACATAATTCTAGTACTGTTAAAAGCCACTTAAATGAGTGGCTGTAATAATTTAGACGTCTAAAAATAGGCTGGACAAGTGAAACTAAAGTAACATGGCAGACAAAAAAGTAATTGTTGTGCCTTCATGATCTATGGGGAATGTAACACTTGGATGATCATGAGACTTGTGACAAATACGAGGGGATTTCTCATGTGTAGCTCAACAGTTTCTAACACTGAAACTACTGAGCTGACAGAGGAAGGAAGAGGAATGAGAGTGTCAGGTTACATGTTCATATTTCAGAAACAACCATGTGTCTAAAATGCAGCTGTTTAAATAACAAAAAAAACTTGACAAATGACTGCCGCTGCTTGCACTGACATAGAAAAAAACTGGTTTGTACAAAAACAATGGAAGTGACTTTAAAATACTTTTATAATTCTTTTCTAAAAATATTTTTGTCTTATTTTCTACTGCTTTTACAAACTACTTCTCAAGAAGTCACAGGAGACCACAGAAATCTTTTTCTGTGCAATTCAGTAATTAAGAGAAAACTGATAGTTTCAAAGTACTACTTCATACTATAATATAAATCCTGGAAGCAGATAATAGTTATATTTAGTAGATTTTGTTAGACAGAAGAAATAAAAAGTTGAGTAAAACAAGGGAAAATGTGAGGAAGTTAAAAGGGTAGGAGGTGGACAGATCGTTTAGAAGCAGGCCTTGGCAGGTCAGCCTGCTGTGCTTCACACAGGAGATTCCTCTGTGAGGAATGTGACCCATTTTACATTCACAGAAGCATTCAGAGCAGGAATCCACTGAGCATGCGTGAGATTCAGCCTGTGTGAGGGGGGAGGGGCACGTGTCTGTAATCTTCACATTGTTCTGAAATCAGCGTGCATGTGTAGCTGTGGCTCTATCTGTTGCCGTGTGAGGCCTTTTGCTCTCATGACAGGGTGAAAGCGTGACAGTAAAAGCAAACACTCATGCAGTGAATCAGGTCAAACATTGCTACAGGCAATGTAGCTGCTAAAACTGGACAGGCAGCAGAGCTACATTTTTTCATTTTTAAGAATATTACTGAGGCTCAAAGAGATCTTTTAAAGACAAAAATAAAACTAGATCAAAAGTCAGATTTGTGAAGAATATGACTAAATTTTTTTTCCAAGTATACCTCAATAATTAGTACTGTTTAGCCTTGAACATTGCAGACTATTATCACTTTGAAAGGATTTTACTTTTCTGACTTTAGAGAGAATTAAAAATAGTCTACATCCTCAAAAGATGTAGTAGTTTAGAAGTAAGGTTAATAATTGTTACACTCTGCTTCTTCTGTGCTCAGTTAAAACTTCAGCAATTCTCAAAAGCTGTTTTCCTAATTTATATTCTGGTGGTGTATCATGTCCTCTGTGTGAAAGGTGTATGAGGAAAATCATTATCATGACTACAACAATTCTGCATACTACCAAGGCAATGAAAAAAAAATCTAAACTCAAATCTTGTCCATGATAATTTTCTGTGTCTGAGTGTTAATTATGAAGTTAAAACCACCAATTAAACAAGCCTTGATACTTGCTCATAATTTGTCAGTGTCTTATAGTAACTCCATCATGCCAATCACTATGTGTTGGGCTGCCAAAGAAAGCCAAACAGGAATGGGAAGTTTTGATGCCATGCCTTGATGACACATGCAGTGTGAAACAATCAAAAGGGAAATGCTGGCCCTGCCTCTCAGAGGGTTTTGAAATGGCAGAGGCTGTAGCTGAGGTAACAGCGTGGGGAGAAATTGTTTTGGCTCTAATCCACCAAAAGGAAATGACACTCGCAAGAGAATGCAACATGAGTGACTCAATCAAATAACATGAATCACTGATGGGGTCGAGACTGCTGATTTGTTGAATCAATTCACAGGATTAAAATTAAAAATGCACTGAAATAATACCTGCATCAATTAGGGAAGATAAGTAAATTCCATACCTGCAGTTCACACCAAGCCACCTCCACTGTAGTCTCTGTGTCCAGGCCCTTGTAGACTGTCTTGAATGAGCCACGTCCAATTTCTATGTCAAACTTGAGGAAACGTCCATCCGGTGATGTTCCCACTGCTTTGGTCTCTGCCTCTTCATTGTCCTCTATTACTTTTTTCTCAGCTTCTCTTTTCTCTGCCTCAGCTTGTGCCTTGGCAGAGTCCTTATCTTCCTCCTCTCCCCCTTCTTCATGCTGTACCTTCACCTCAGTGGTGCTTTCAGGTTCTGTTTGACTTGGCAATTCTGTTCCTAAACATGGTGCTGAGTGGGCTGCTACCACAACCTCCCCATCACAGATATCTTGTACACTAGCTGGCTCCTGCTCTGAAGGCACTACATCCACTTTAGCTATCTCTATCACTTTTCTTTCTTCCCTTTCTCTTCCACTCTCAGCAGACTCTTCATTTCGAGCTGAACTTGGTTCAACCTTCGATGAGTGAGTAGCAGAAGCCTTTTGCCGCTGAGGGACAGGGTCCCGTAGCGGAACCCGCTGAGGTGCAGGAATGGGGATCTTGCTGGGCAAGGGAAGGGCCAAAGCAGTTGCATTGGAATCACTGATGACACTACGACGTAAAAAACGGTGCTCTGGGTTACATCGATCACGTTCCATTGTGTGATGCCGGCGTCTCACTTCTGTTGGCCGGCACTCACTCACCATGGAATCTGAACCAGAACTGGGGCCATTACCACTTTTCTGAGGGGGAGCTAAGAACTTAACCATTTTGTCGTCTGGCTTTTCCGACATCCCACCACTCACACTAAGAGTAAGCGGGTACAATGACTGAAAAATTAAAATAAAGATACTTCCATGTCTGCCATGCAGGCTTAAATAAGCAGTATCTATCTGTGCTTTTAAAAGAAAAAAGATAGAAAGACTGATGACTTCTAGTTCTACCTGTCCTTTTTTATGGCTCAAAGACGGTCTTTATATATATAGTGCAGGGACTGGAGGTGTAAGATGGGAGGTGTTCTCTTATAAATGGAAAAAGATTGAACACCGCAACAGAACACAGAGTGCTGATGTTGATACACAAGTCTCTTTAAGTCCACACCATCCATCCTGTAAGACACAGGGTGCAGCTTCTATCAAGCATAAGGAATCACTGGTGAGGAACAAACACACACAGCCTACAACAGGCACAGGCACTAAACACCCTAGCGTAGGCAAAGGCAGGGTAGGGAGACAGTCTCAATTCGCTCCAGTCCAGTTTCACTGCAAGAAAAAAAAAAGAAAACAAAAGTTGCCTGACGTGTTTTGGAAGGTAACAAACAGTATGTCAAATATCAACAAGATTTGTAAGAGATGAGCTTAAGTTTTAAGAGACAGAATTTACAGTATACACAAAGTTTATTAATGCTGCTTGAGTCAGAAGTGCAGCTGGCAGGCACTACTTATCAAAGTCTTTAGACATTACTTCTCAAGTCGACTGCCTTGTGCATTTTCAATGTACTGCATCTAATGACTAGATTGTTTTGCAATTACACATTTCATTGTCTGTATTTAAGGTTCACCCTTTAAGACCCAAGGACATGTCATGTAGAGTGCGTGTCTGTCACAAAAGTATTTGTCCACCAACTGTGCCCAGTCAATATACCATTCAAATAATTTGTTTATTAACAATTACGTATAATAGAAACAAGCAGTTTAAACTCTAAAATGTAGTACACAACCCAACTGCATTCCGCAGCTCTTTAGAGTTACCCACTAACCTATCAATGCCTTACTTAATTGAAGACCAGAAGTAACAAATTAAACAGTTCACAGCTCATTAGCCGTGTCTTCAGTGTAAACAAAAAAAAAATCCATACTACTGTTTGTGAGGTTACTGAATATAGTCTGGATAACTAAGATTTAGTCCATTGTTAAAACTGCTTTGCATTCCAATCAATACAGCTGTAAACACTTAAGCTATAACTCTAAAACAATAATACTGATAATAGTAACAGTTTTGCATCCTGCCTCTTATGATGCTTTATTTATTCAATTCTGCAATAATAATCATGTCACTAGTTCATATATATATACATATATCATGCAGTGGTTGCAGCCATTACCAGCGCAGGCAACCATAATGTCAGAACTAAACCGGATAATGTTAGCTGCACCAACATCCCCAACAAATTAGTTAACGGCGGCTCCAATTAATAAAATCCACATTTTAACTAACGCAAACCTTTTCTTACATACCCACGTCTCCATCGCCGCAATAAATGACACCACAGTCATTTGAAACGACAACACCGAGTTCAACGTTACAAAGCGAGGAGGAGCAACGGCTCTTTGTTAGCAAGCTAACGAGTACAGCTAGGCTAGCGCGTAGCTAGTTAGCTGGCGTTGGCTAATCCTTAACCAGAGAAACGATAACCAACCATGGCTAATTTCCGCGTCACGTATTTAACTAAATACACTCAGCGCAGTTTTACAGAGCTAATGTCATCAATGTTGTGGTTTTTAACGCATATGTACGCGTTATAACGTACCACCAGCTGACAACTTTACCGTATCTAAGTCCAGTTTCCATCCCTGAGTGGTTACCGTCACACCGGATACGCTGGGCCGGTGTAACGCCGGCTGGAGAGCTACCAGGCAGCGACGAACAGCGCCACAGCCTCCCAGTCAGCTAACGATAGAGGCAGGCGGGTCTTGCTAATGGCCTAGAGAGCTGGACCCACCTCCTGGCTGCCTCCCCCATTCAATTTAACATTATCTGAGCCGTTGGTAACACTAGCGCTCGTTAGTTGTTATTACGCAGTTTTAATTACTGGTTTAAGTACCCGAGTGGTAGACCGTCTAACGTTATATTACAGAAAAATATTTCTATTTTTAAATATTACGCTGACGTTAACCGCTGTTTGTTAGCAACACAGCGCTTCCAGACCTAGCTAGCGTTAAGCGGTGCCGGGTGGCAGATAACGACCTACCTCCATATCGTATCCACAACACAAGTGACGGTCAATGGCGTTGAAATGGTCCTCGCGGCGTGAATCCGTCTTCACATATATATAAAACAGACCACGTGTATATTACACATGTATGTATGAGTATCAGGCAGGTAAGTTTCCCAATGACCGAACACCAAAGTTGCGATTTTAGGGTTGTCGCTTTCAAACAAGCGGCGCAGTAGCTACAGATTGACGAAGAAACGGCTTTTCCACAGAGCGCATGCGCCATCAAAGAATGACCTCATAACCATAACACACACCAAACTCCACTTTGATACTATCAGTACCATAACAATCAATTGGTGCGTACTTAATAAGAATAAGAAGGGTGTGAACCCGTTTTAAATGGTCCTGCACATTACTTATTATGAATGCTGTGATAAGCATATTTCAACTGTTTTTAAAGATAAGGTCATTGCATTCTTTGGGATATGTTAGTGTTAAACAAAAACTGGAAAATACTTGTCCAATATAGTAAATTGAATCAATGGTCAAGTTCCGTAGACATTTTCATTTTTTAAATCATTCTTTTATAACATAATTCTATGTAATCATATCTTTGAAATATTATTCTTGTAATTTTTTACGGGTAGTTCTTATTAGCATACTTTAGTATAGTGTAGTGTATAGTGTACATTCTGTAGAATGTATAATCTATTACTATAGGTTTATATATCTAATTTGTTGTCTTTGTGTCTGTAATACCTTAACCGGCTGCTGCAATGAAATAATCTCCTACCTTGGGACCAATAAAGTACATCTATCTATCTCTCTATCTCTCTATCTCTCTATCTATCTATCTATCTATCTATCTATTCAAGCAGTTTGATAAATACCTTGTTTTACTGGATTTTTGGTATGATACAGCACTGTATTGTTTGATGTCTATTTTTAGCTGTAACATCTTTTGTTGATAGCAGATTTTGGGTCTTGCATAAAATATAATTCACCTGCAGTTATTCATGTTGTACAATGAATAACACTGGTTTCTTTATTCAAAAACAGCTTTTTTGTTCACCATGATCAACTCAAAATTAATTTTTTTTCATACACACAATGAATTTCTAGTAATTGTTGCAAACACAAAAAGGTGTTCTGAAAAGATGATAACCAAAAAAGAACTTATGTGCATCAATACATTGTAATATGAACAAAGACATTAGATTATCTGGCCCTGTCTTGTAGATAGGATGATAGAAATGTGTCTCAGTGACTTCATGTTCAGGTGGATAATCTAGTTGCACAGGACGTAATGCATACTTGAGGGAACTTGGAAACTGCAGGGTTTATAGGGCAGTAAGTGAAGTACACAGAACATTTTACCATAACAGGTTCACCAGACCTTGAATTTGTATGTCAGGCCCAAAATGTATTCAAATTCAAGACTGTAAAGTTTTTTCTTTTTTTTTCTTTAATTTTGAAAACATACCCTTTTTCTAAAAATGTAATTTAATGAAAATACAACAATTTAAAAATGCTTTAATTCGACATTGTGTAAAAATGTATTCTCCCTTTATTTTTTATTTGCATACATATCTAATTTTTGATGGTACCTTCCACTATGGTGATAATGGTACCTTAACATGTTTTCTGAAATAAATGAAAACAGAGACTTTTTTCTTGGCCCAATAAAGTTGCCTAAAAACACTTTTCATGCTTGAAAAATTATAAGATTGTATCATAGTCTGTTTTCAAATTTCCATCAGACTATAAAAAGTAAAATACAGCACTATGTAGTAAGTACACATTAAAAAAAATCTGGGTTGTTTTTACCCAGATCTGAGTCAATATAGGACTTACATGCTGAGTTAAATCAACCCAGGAAGATGGGTTGTTTTTACTCAATAATTTTTTTTTATCCATAATTTTGAAATTAATTTTAGCAAGAACTTTGTGGTTTTTACCAATATTTAGTGGATTTTACTCAATATTTTATTATATTTAGCCAGTATTTTGTTTTTACTCCACATCCTGATTTTCAACCAAGATTTTATTTTAACATAGCATTGTGTGTGTGTGTGTGTGTGTGTGTGTGTGTGTGTGTGTTTTACAACTATTTTATTATTTTTAGCTAGCATTATATTGTTTTTACCCAGTGCAGGGTAAATACAATAAATTACAAGGTAAAAACTGACTTAGTCCAACATTGACCCAGTTCCAGGTTAAAACAACCCAACATTTTATTCTGTCATGATGGGTGACTACACACACAGCATACAAATATACATACAAAAGGCAAAGTTTTCTGAGTTTTGTGTTAAAAGCAAACAAGCAACCAGCACATTTTTGTATCAACGATTTTGAAAATGTAATTTTCCTACAGATCAGCACTGCCCCCTGCTGGTATTTCTTCACTAAACATGCTAAATATTTCTTCTTTTATATATTATTTTCACAGAAAATT
>OOFC01024899.1:9661-25618 GCA_900323345.1 Pseudochromis fuscus | reverse complement strand
CATTTTCACAGAAAATTATATGCTTGGCGTTTTTCTATTGGTCTATTCTAATATTTCATATCAACAATTCCAATCAATATTTTATTTTTAATATCAGTGGGACAGATTTCCAATTAAATTGTGGGAAACTGCTTATTTTATTATTTGTTACTAGTTTCTGCTTACTGGATTTAATTCTAAAATATTTCTCAGCTTTTACCTCAGCTTTCACATTTTCCTGCCACATTAATCCAAAGCTTAGTATTTTTGCAGAGATGTTATTAGTAGATTTTCGTTCATCCACCATAACGCCGTGACCGCGCGTTTAAAATTCAAGCGTGGCGAGTAAGACTTGTCGTGAACGCGCACAGGAGGCTTGACGTCACTGAGGCGCCCTGGCTCTCCTGAGCCGCTGCTACTGCTGGCGAAAAGATGGGAAAATCAGATAGACATTTATCGAGAAAATAACGTAAAATGACCGTTTTTGCAGCTGTTTCTCATCTGACAAAGGATTCAGTGTCGGTACCGGTTTGAGCTCCAACCAGACAACGAGAAAGGTAGTTTGTTTGGAGAGGTTTTTTTCCACCATTGTGTTAGCGAGGAAAAAATACAGATTGTGCTTGACCACATAAACTGGACGGACTAGCCTCCGTGTGTTACGGCGAGCTAACGTTATGTGGTATTTTACCTCAATTCTTTGATATGTGCTAGACTCCCAGCTATGTTTATGTCTCAATGGAGAAAACCGTAGCTTAAAATGAAAAGCGGTTAAGCAGAGGAGAAAAATGGATATGGTTTGATATGGGTGTCTCCAAAGCAGGCGTCCTCCGGAGCCGTTAGGATTGAGCAAAAATGCTTAAATTCTGGTTTAACGTGTCACATTTTGACAGATCGTATGTTTCCCAACAGACATCTAGTTATCTATTCGACCAACTATCCATTTGGGTAAAAAAACAAAATAGAGATTTTTTTTCCTCCCTTTACAATGTCCACCGTGGACAATCCCCTTTTCCCTCCCTTGCTAGTTTTAATCCACAGCGTCAGCACATCAGAAAGAAATGATTCCGGATTTATTCCGCGGATAAAAAATGCAAACCACTTTACACACGTCTCAAGAAAACCATAAAAAAATGTAGGATGAAGGCGTTAAAGTAAAAAAAAATGTCAGCCTTCACGGTTAGCCAGTGACATTAGCTGCTAGCAAGGCCACGCAGACTGAAGTTAAATGGCTGTGGTGGAGATTCATTCACAAACTAAATATAAAACAGAACACCGTGTTCAAAACATCCGATCTACCAAACCCTGGCAACAGTAGATACTAACATTCCGACCCAAATTGTAGGGTTGTAACTTACCAACATTTATTATATATATGTAACATATTCAACTGTAAAATCCCAGGTGCACACACACTTTTCCATACCCATGTCCTAAACTAGGTATAATAAGTCGATTATCTGGGGTTTGCTCTAAAGGACCCCACATGAGAAGAATTTTGTTCTTAGACAGGACTTTATAGAGTTACATAACTGTATGTACTGCAGGAGGGGATCCAGTTAAGACAGAAACGAGTATAACACACACAGTCCCTATTCGTTTTCATACTACTTTTTCCAATTTACATGCATTCAGTTGTCTAATTAACTCAGTTAATAGGAAATTACTGTTTTGTTTTTTTTTCAGATTGGATAGCTCCTGTGTTGTCTTCTATCATCCCTGAACGTGAGGAGTGCGGACCTCTGTATCATGAACATTGTGCTAAGTGTCCCCAGTTGAAACCAGCACACATTCACACTATTGGTAAAAGTCACAGCCTCAAAATCTACAAGGATTTCATACAGATACTCTGGGTTGTACTTCGGTTCTGCTGTTGGTTCCTTTATTCTTTTTAGCGGAAGATGTACGGTAGTGCCCGCTCTGTTGGCAGAGGGGATGCCAACCATAGTGGGGGGAGAGATGGAGGGGGTACGGGTAATCAGGGATCCGGTCGTTCCCCTCGTCTTCCCCGTTCTCCTCGGATGGGACATCGTCGTACCAACAGCACCGGAGGCAGTGGAGGAGGTCCCGGAGGAGCAGGTGGTAAAACGCTCTCCATGGAGAACATCCAGTCCCTCAACGCTGCGTATGCCACCTCAGGGCCGATGTACCTGAGTGACAATGAGGTTGCCATGGCAGGTGACCACCTTCCCAAAAGTGGTGGAACAGTGACGACCATGGGAAGGCAGAGGGTGACATATGGGTCAAGAGGTAGCAGCAGTGGAGTTGTAGCCGCTAGCACTCCAAATATCTCCACCTCAGTGCCTGCCAATGCTGTGCTGCCTGCAGGCATGATGGCAGGTGATGCTTTAGCCTTTGGGGACCACCACATGGCCTCCACAGTGCCCCATTCACTAAGACAGGCCAGAGACAACACCATACTTGATCTGCAGGCTCAACTTAAAGAGGTATTTTCTAATCGTCCCTATATGTGACTTTGTGAGTCTGATAGACTGCAGTAGTTACGTGCTAACTATTTCTTCTGCTTTCTCAGGTTCTGCGTGAGAACGAGATGTTGCTGCGAGAAGTGGAAGTTAAGGAGAGCAAACTCAGTTCCTCCATGAATTCCATCAAGACCTTCTGGAGCCCAGAATTAAAGAAGGAGCGAGCTCTCAGGAAGGATGAGGTTTCTAAGATAGCTGTCTGGAAGGAACAATATCGTGTTATTCAAGATGAAGCACAGGTGAGCACTTGCTTACACTTACATGAATAGATGGAAAGGATGTTTTAACTTCAGAACTCTTGTTTGGTCTCACTGACTCATTTTTCTCAATTTGAATAGAATCATAGAAACTCCTGGGACAAACATGTTTGAGTAGAAAAATGCATTTCAGCAAGTGTGTCAGCTTTAGCACTAGCCTGTTTCTATCTCTTTCTTCTCTCTGCGCATAGGTTAGAGGCAGTTTTTGAATATCTAGTTAATCCTCTTATATGCCACTATATTCTCGTGCTTAGTAGATGAAAGAGAATGGAAGTCTAATGGCTGCATAAGCATCACTGTATGTTTTTAGAAGTTGGTGGATGTGGTGAACAGGATCAAATTTAGAAGTGAGTATATGTTTAGTGGTTTAGTAGAAGAAAAAAATGCAAAACACAAGATAGGAGTGATATTTAAAAAATATAGAATGTATGAACATGTCTACTTATACAAGGTGTGTAAAATGTGATGACTGCTCTGCACGTCCTTCCTTCAAACACCTGTCAAAATGAATTATACAGCAGTGCACTGGACTTTTTATTGAGTGTTGAGTGATTGACTGTTGCCATTCATCCAAATGGTTTATTCTTTTCTGATGTCAGGTGTAGAAACCCAGCATTTTCACACACCTGTCAGTCCTCATTACTACTTTGGTACCACTTTTTTTTTTTTTTTTGGCTCTTGGGTGTTGGTAAATAGGCATCATGACACAAACTTTGCAAAATACAAGGCTGTTTTTTGTTCCTTCATGTGCGTTTGCCAGGACGCAGGTACACGTACTGTCTAACAAGTATGTATCTGATGGAGGTCGTTGGATAAATACAGACAAGGTCTTTTGTTTGTAAAACCCTACACAGTGTTGTAGGACGTGAACAAATTAGGGTTCATTAATGAAGAGAAATGGTCTTTGTTTCACTGTGATTCTTAATGGATGGGCAGACCTGTATAATTTGCTGTTTTCACTCCTGCTGAGTCACAGAATTACACTCTGGACTAATTCCCAGTAATGCCCGACTAGTGCAGGGCTAATCAGCGGGTGCTTTAATTTAAAGATGTCTGCTTTCATATGTCTGCCTCCACCTCCTATGCTTTCACACATGCAATGGAGAAGCATGGACGCACACACACACACATATACACACAAACCCACACTTAGAGAGGCGTTTGGCTGATTATGGCTTCAGTTAAACTGCATGCCCTCATTGAACAGAGGTCCAACCGAATGTGCACATGTCTGCAATTGTATGTTTACGTTCTCCCTGCCTGCTCCTTTGATTGTGACCACTGTGTGTTATTATCATGTGTAGTGTGTGAATTGGCTCATGTTTCTTTTCCCATGTGAAAAAAAGGTCCAGATAGTCGGAGAATAATCATCAGTTATTTCCTGATAGTTAATAGCACATTTATCATGCATGCTGAAACCAGTATGAGAAAATTAAAGACAAAAGTTCACCTAGTGAGCCCTTTTTTTAATGTGTTACCTTCTACATTGTTGTAGCCAGCAGCACTGAGGAGGATCTGTAGCAGACACTTTCTACATTGTGCTCAGTGTCATTACTAAATGTGACTTGGCGTTTAGATCAGTTTTGTTAGTGCATCATATCACCTCTGCTGCATGCTCTCTCAGACACCTGACTGTTGTCTCTCCTCAGGCAGACAGAGTGAGAATATGGGGGCTGAGGAAGGCAGAAGGTGTGTGTGTGAGTGTGTGTTTCTTCGCCTGTGCATCTGCCTGTGTGTATGTTGGGGCTGGGTCGGTGCAGTCACAGCAGTGAGTCAGCCTTAGTCACGGGGTGGAGAGGGTGATGGAAAGGGACGGTTAGTGAGAGGAGAGGTGAGAGTATTAGAGGGAGGAGATGGAGAGAGAGCGGGCAAGGTGGATGAATAGTGTTGTGTGCTGGTAGGGGGAGAAGGAGAGAATGACAAAGGAAGGAAAGGGAGGGGGCCGGAGGCGGAGGACAGAGAGAAACGAAGACAGACACTGACTTCTCTCTTTGTTCTGTCGTCTGAAAACGCTCACAGCTCGTTCAGAGCAGAGTGTAACACAGCCTTGTGCTACTGTGTCACGGCAGCTCTGCCAAGTGTCCGTGGCGTCAGATGCCACAAACAATGCAATACTATACTGGACTGATTGTGTTTCTTTGGGCATGAAATGTAACACTGTCCACAAAGCTTGCCTGTTGGGGGTGCATCAGTCAGGGCATTTCTAAATTTCCAGTCATGATTAACAAGCTATAACACAATATTCTGACAAGGATCCATTCCCACAAAGTAGGGTGGTTGCAGTCCGTGCATCATGCAGATAATCAATACGGTTTTCACCTCATCTAACCCTGTACACATTTTGTAAAGAGAAAAAAAACAGGCTAGAGAGGTGTAGAGACAAGAAGAGATAAATGCCAACAAATGTGTCTCCTCTGTCTCTCCAGCATCTCCAGATGACTGTTCAGGCTCTTCAGGATGAGCTGAGGATTCAGAGGGACCTGAACCAGCTGCTCCAGCAAGACCCTGCCAGCCAAGGAAGGGACCTCGCCCTGACGTCTGAACCTACGGAGGAGAACTACCGGCGGCTCCAGGGCGAGCATGAGAGGCAGGCCAAAGAACTATTCCTTCTTAGGAAGACCTTGGAGGAGATGGAGCTCAGGATTGATACACAGAAGCAAACCCTGGGAGCCAGAGACGAGTCCATCAAGAAACTTCTGGAGATGCTGCAGAGCAAAGGTAGGTTTAAGCCTCAAGAGAGTGAGTTAAAGACTTTAGATTTACAGTTACTTGGTCCTTATAAGGTACAAGTCTGGAGGTGTTAGCTTCGACTGTTTGCTGCATTGCTTCTGATGACTAGGACACAATGATTCCTAAAGGAAAATCAGCAGATTATTTGAAAAGTTAGGTCTTCCCTGAACATTTTAGATCTCAGTAGGTGCCTCAGTTATCACTTCAAGCCTCTAGGCCTCAGCTTCACTTGAGCTCTCTCCTGTGAGACAAATATGGCATTTACTCCATAAACTAGCACTGATCTTGCCTTTAAACTCAAGCAGGAGTCTTTGAACAACAGAGGCCTTTGCATAGGTGTCTCTCGACATAATTGTATGTTAAGATTGTGGGAGCACAAAATACCACAGGAAACTAAGGAGAAACCCAGACCCCTTTTTCAAAGCACTTAAGCCATTATTGGTTTTTGTCCCACATTTCATATAGAGCTGCAGATCCTGTGCATATTAACAAAGTTGTAATGTTTGCTGTGTCAGGGCCATCTGCCAAAGCATCAGAGGAGGACCAGGAGAGGACCAGGAGACTGGCTGATGCAGAGATGCACAGGCATCACCTTGAGAGTTTACTGGACCAGAGGGACAGAGAAATTACTGCACTAAGAGAGGTGATGTCCAGTTTATCCATTGTGGCATACACAGTACATTTGAGTTGTCTACGTATGTTACAACTACACACAGATATTTTATACATATCTGTAACATGTTTAACATCAACAGGAGCTGCACCGTCGATACGAAGGAACCCCTGAGTCTACAAAAACCAAGGCTCTACAAACTGTTATCGATATGAAGGTGAGGAGTTAAACAGAGAAGTGTTTGGGTTCATGTTGTGTTTTTTCACAATGTGCTGGAGTGTTAACACATCCACATCAACCGCAGGATGCAAAAATCAACTCAATGGAGCGAAGTCTGAGGGACATGGAGGAAGAGCTTCTAATGATGAAATCCAACGGACTTCTGAGCTGTGAGGAGCGACAAGAGGAGATGAAGCAGATGGAGGTCTACCGGAGTCACACCAAGTTCATGAAGAATAAGGTTAGAGACGATGTGGGAGGAGTGTAGTGTAGCTGAACTGCTATTATGCATATATGTTAAAGAAAGGCCTTAAAGTTCTCCTGAAAATATTGTTTTTTTTAGCCACTGGCAATCTTGAATACACTTGAACCCTCTCATGTTCATTCCTCCCTTTACCATGTTCCCATTTGTCTCATATTTCTTTAGATGGAGCAGGTGAAGCAGGATCTCTCCAGAAAGGACACCGAGATGCTCGGTTTGCAGACAAAGCTGGAGACATTAACCAATCAGTTCTCAGACAGCAAACAGCACATTGAAGTCCTCAAGGAATCCCTCACTGCCAAAGAACAGCGTGCTGCTATATTACAGACAGAGGTAGAGCAGATATACCTACATCTATATTCTCTTCCCAGAGGTGTATCACCAGGGCACGCTAAGTGGAGGCATTTCAGGGTATAACGCTATGAACAAAGGATGTAAGCTGTCTACCTTTTCCTTGCCAGGTGGATGCTTTGCGCCTGCGCTTGGAGGAGAAGGAGGCAACTCTGAATAAGAAGAGCAAGCAGATACAAGAGATGTCAGAGGAGAAGGGAACCCTCAATGGGGAAATCCACGACCTCAAGGACATGCTGGAGGTTAAGGAGCGCAAAGTTAATGTGCTGCAAAAGAAGGTGACTGACCAAAAAAAAAATATGTTTCCAAACTCATCTCTTAAATTTGTTTGAGAGATAGCCACAAAGATATGATGGTTGATGTCCATTGTGAGTGATTATGTCTTCCCTTCAGATTGAGAACCTGCAGGAACAGCTGAGGGACAAGGAGAAGCAAATGAGCAGCCTGAAGGAGAGAGTAAAGTCCCTGCAGGCAGATACCTCCAATACTGATACTGCTCTGACAACTCTGGAGGAGTCTCTTGCAGAAAAGGTTAACACTGGTGTTTTTATGACTTGTTTTTATGTTACTATATACACGTGCTGGTTGTGTATATCTCAATTGTTTGTCTGTTTAGGAGCGCATCATTGAGCGTCTAAAGGAGCAGCGGGACAGAGACGACCGGGAGAAGACAGAGGAGCTCGACTGCAACAAGAAGGAACTGAAAGAGTTGAAGGAGAGACTGAGCTTACTGCAGGGAGACCTGTCAGACAGAGAGGTGAGAAACGGATGCATAAACACAAGCTCCCACAAACATGGGGTTGTTAACTGTGATTCTATTAATATGGTGAAATATTGCTTCCAGAAATCCCTTTTTCCCGTTAGTGTTAACGTTGCGATGAGTCATGAATACCTGCATTAGATCTAATGTATTTTTGTTCTCCTCAGTCTCATGCTCTGTTAGTTTAATAAGCTGGAACAGGGTCACCTATGCTTCAGTTTATGTGGGTGTGTGTATGTGCAGACCTCTCTGTTGGACCTGAAGGAGCATGCGTCCTCCCTGGCATCCTCAGGACTGAAGAAAGACTCCAAACTCAAGAGTATGGAGATCACCTTGGAGCAGAAAAGAGAGGAGTGCCTCAAACTGGAGAATCAACTCAAGAGAGTGAGATCCCTTAGTCCATGAGCCTGACTCTGCTCGACGTTACTTTATATAACTCAGATATAGTCTGTCATTTTTGAATTTGTAGTTTTCTGGTCTGCGCCCGCTGACCCTGAGGTGATTTCTAACCACAACCTTATCTTCTGTCAGGCTCAGAACGCAGTACTGGAAGCTCAAGCCAATACAGAGCTGGCTGAGCGCATTAAGAACCTCGAGCAGGAAGTGGCCCGCCACAAAGAGGATTCTGGGAAGGCGCAGGCTGAGGTGGACCGCCTCCTGGAAATACTTAGAGAAATGGAGAATGAGAAGAATGACAAGGACAAAAAGATCAATGAGCTGGAGAGGTGGGTTTAAACATGTGTAGTCTCATGAATGTGACATGAATATCAAGTAACTAATAATAACAAATAAAGTACGTCCATAATTTATCTTAGAAAAACTGAATTTTTCTTTCATGGAGGTAAAACCTGAACTTCCTCAGTGCACCACCATGGTTTTCCCTTTTGACTGTGCACATTTGATTGTATTTTTTTCACTATTTTCTGTACAGCAGGTTTCTGATTATAACCTCTGAACTTTGAAATTGTTTTTTTTGTGCTGTTTTTCTGTCAGCAGAAAGATGCTGGAGCTTCTGTTTTTGTCGCTGCTGGCTTGTATTTGTGATCTTTTCTTTTTTCTTACCCAATTTCCCCTCTGGGATCAATTATCAAGGATTCAGATTCTGATAGAAATTTTCCATCAGTGACATCATGTCACTCGGGCAACGTTTTCATCTGGCACATTAACTGTAGTCTAATTTGGTATCTTCATAGTAATGCTTTGAAAGCTGATGTAGTGAAGCAGACCTGTTATGGACGAGTCCTTTTCCATTCACTATTTTTTCCCCCTCTTTGTTCCTATATGTGATGAACTGTGTGGCCTTGTCACAGATCAGTTTATAGGAAAGAAGCTTATTTTCTGAGTCTGTTTTTCTCTTTACTGCTTTCTTGTCTTTACACTGGACATTTCACACCCCACCAGTTTGGCATCCAGGTTAGTATTTGCACTTTTCTCTTCCCCCTTTGACTGTGACACCTTTTTTTTTCTTTGTCCTCTTATCACATTTCTCTCCCTCTGTTTCTCTGCACCTCTTGTCTCCTTAAAGTATGTGGAGCTGCGAGCAATTGTCTTTTCCTGACATATTGAACTCTTTGTCTTCCCCTCTTATTTCTGTTCAGGCTCATTTTTCTTCTTTCGCCTTCTTATTGTTTGATCTTTCATCCTGATTTAAATCTGAGATACAGAGATGACTAAAATCTGTCCAAAGCAAGTCTGTTAGGCTTCACATTTCATTTAAAAATACCTTTTATTTGCTTCCAGACAAAGTATTTACTTAGTCTGCAGTGATTGATCGGCTACAATCATAATGTGGCAATATCTGAGTCATCAAGCGCATATCTAACACACAATGTTTTTATTTGGTGCTGTGATTATATTTGCGGGAATGTGTGTATTTACTTAAGGAAGGGCCATCTGTGTCATGCACACATGAGCTCAAGTACAGGGTTATATTGCAAAATGCTTGCTAGGCACCTCTGTGTAAAAAATGTGATCAGTATTGTTACTGCAAAAGATAAGCGTTGCGGTGACTTGTTAGGTCAGACCGACCGTTCTCTCTTCAAATAGAGTATTTATTGTAACTGTGTCCTCCTGCGTCCGCTGGTCCTCCTGTAGGCAAATGAAAGACCAGTCGAAAAAAGTGGCCTCACTGAAGCACAAGGAGCAGGTGGAGAAGAGCAGGAACGCTCGACTCATGGAGGAGGCCAGGAAGAGGGAGGACAACATGTCTGAGAGCTCCCAGCAGGTGAAGGTGAGGCTTGTGTGTGTCGACTGTAAACACCCTGCGGGGAAGTTCACATTTACTGGCGCTGCTTTGCTTAGGTCGATGTCTAACAAGGTAAATTTGGACTTTTTGCTTCGCCTGTTTTGAAGGACACTCTGCGTCAAAAGTCAGAGCGCATAGAGGAACTGGAGGAGGCCCTGAGAGAGAGCGTTCAGATCACTGCTGAGCGAGAGATGGTCCTTGCACAGGAGGAGGCTGCAAGGTCACTCCAGGAGAAACAGGTACACAAACCACACAGATGCACACATGCATGACAAAGCAGTATTAATCAAGCAACAGGACCACACCTGCAGTGCAGGCATACCTACACTATTTACAGAGAAAAGAAACACCTTCATATACTTGCGATTCTTCCTTTATCACTTTTTTCTGTCGTTGCGGTGTTGCTCATCCTTTCCTCACCTCCCTCCTCTCCTCTGGCCTCCTCTTCTTTCTCAGTTCTTTTATCTTTGCTTGTCGTTTTCTCTTGTTTTCTCTCCGCTACACACCGCCTCTCAGAAGCACTCACTCAAACCAATGCATGAGTCCAACCTCGCCCACTTACAGTGGTCTAAGGTATGAGCCCAGTATGTGTGACCTCCATCAGTGAGCCACAGCACTTACAGAGGGTGGACACAACAAAAAGCAACACCTCTACAAACACCTTTTATGGAGTCTCATGCAGCAACCCTGCAGTGGACATGTTTGCTCACTTTTGGGGATGTTTAATGTTATTGGGAAGTGTTGTTGTTGTTTCCAGCCCCTGTAATGTTTGTGCTGTTTTGTTTACCTGCTGTTTGCTTGTAAAATGCTTAAGAAAGCCAATAAAGCTAAAACTTTGAGGAGGAATTATTCACTCATTCTCTTGTTCAGTCAAATGATTAGGCTCATATTGAAAGTAATGTATTTCATTTTTAAGTAAACTGCAGGTAAATGAAGACAGTGGTGTAGTATAGCCTTACATGTCTTATAGTCGATCCCCAGTCTTTTTTCTGCTGTCCCTGCTCTTTCTTAGAGGAGTTCACACTGACAAATCCTCACAAGTGTCTTTTCTTGAAAAAAGCCTCGGGAAGGATTTTAAGAAATCTATTTTACTCATCAGTGAATCAGTCATTGAATTGTTTCTGTTTGTGTTTGTTCCCAGATGGAGGAGCTGCTGGGGGCCATGGAGAAGGTGAAGCAGGAGCTGGAGTCCATGAGGGCCAAGCTGTCCTCCACCCAGCAGTCTCTGTGCGAGAAGGAGGCGCATCTCACAACCCTGCGAGCTGAGCGCAGGAAACACCTGGAGGAGGTGCTGGAGATGAAGTAAGACGTGTGCACACACACACACACAAATACACACACCGTAAGGGGGTGTACACCCGGGATTATTGATCGCTACCTTAATCTTGTGAAATGTCATCCAATTCTGGCTTTCCCCAGCTGGCAGGCTGATGTTGTGCAATGAATAATAAATGATAATTGAGCTATTTACTTGTATGGGTAAATGCCACATTGTTTCATTTCAACCTGACAGGCAGGAGGCGCTATTGGCTGCTATCAGTGAGAAGGACGCTAACATCGCACTACTCGAGTTGTCCTCGTCTAAGAAGAAGAAGACCCAGGATGAAGTGTCTCAGCTGAAGCGGGACAAGGACAGGCTGGTGCAGCAGCTCAAGCAGCAGGTGATGAATAAACAATAAATAATACAGAGGACACAAACAGAACCTATTAAAAAAAAAACCCTCTTTTTATATTTATGACTTTCCTAATGGTTAGAAAATTTTACTTCTGTTAACTTCTGCTTTGATGGGACCACAGTAGGAAAAGCTCAAATGTAAATGATAAAATAAATGACTGCCTGCATATATGCATTATGACTCAGAGGGACCTAACAGAGCAATAATATCATTTGAGTAAGAATATCGACTGTGGTCTGACTCTACTGAACTGTATTCCAAGATGTAACCATTTCCCAAAATCTCAGCAGCTAAAAAAAACCCCCCAAAACATAATGACCCTATCTGTTTTGTTTTATTTTAATTGATTTTTTCTGTCTTTAATTCACAGACTCAGAACAGGATGAAACTCATGGCAGACAATTATGAGGATGACCATCTGAAAACAGCACCTGACCATACAAATCACAAACCCTCTCCAGACCAGGTAGTTTAATTGATCACCAGCACCAGTTAGCTTTGGTAACATTTCTATTTCATCGTAAACAGCTTCTCCAGTATGTATTAGTTACTGACGCCATGTCTGTTATGAAGGTTGAACTCATGATCTAAAGGGAGCAGAAATTTGTATATGGAGGTTTTCCATGTATTTATTTATTTACTTTTCTTGTCTATTTCCACACTAACCAAATGTTCCTTTCTAATGCTGCGATTGGCTTACCTTATGGCTAACAGGATGATGAGGAGGGTATTTGGGCATAGCCAATGCTTTGCCCTCCCCCTCTCTCTCTCTCAGCCATTTTGTTCAGAAGGGTGAGCTCGTATGAAAAGCTAAACCTGTCCCTCTTTTTTTTCTTCATCACTTTCTCACCATTTTTACTTGTCCTCCATTCATCTGTGGTTTTTCTTATTGCCGTGCCATTCCTCTCTTCTTAATGTTTGTCACCAATGTCATCACTGCTTTGTTCTCACAAACTCATCCTGCGTTCGAATCCTGTTCATGCGTTGCTTTTGTTTGGTTTTTTTGTGAGTGGGGAGGTCAGTTTCAGTTGTGTGTTTGGCATGTCCAAGCCTCATCACCTCAAATGCTTGGCTTTGCATGTCAGTGCTGTGACACATCTCTTTATTGAGATGCACTAACTGAAACATACACTTTTGATTTCCCTGTAATCTGCTATGTGAGGTGTTCATGGATTCATAAGCATGCACGTGTTTCTCTTGTGACGTTTTTTTTTTTTTTTGTTGTCGTTAATGCAAGTTGGTCTCTTGTGCTTGGTACTTTCATTATGTTCAACCATAGACTGTATAAAGAATGGACAAAGCTAATGCGATGTCACCCACATTTTGAGGCCAGGAGATCAGCATTTGAACATGGCCATGTTGGCTTTTTGGAGCTAGAAGTGACCATATTTGGACATCAAGGGAGGATGAACCTGAGGACACTAGCCAGTCTGTTTGAGACTCGACTTCTGCGAGTCTCTTACACACTCGACATCTCTCATTGTACACCAGACCTGTCAATCAAGCTAACCCCGCCCCGAAATCTTTCTCTTTTGAAGCCTCATATCTACTCAATTATGATTTTTTATTTTCCAGATGGACCACCAGATCACTGATAAGAAGAGCCGACTTTAGCTAGTGACATCATAAGAACCAGTGAAAAAATGTATTGACTGAATATTTAATGATTGAAAACAGATTTTTGAATTGAAGTCATTTAAAGTATTTTAGAGCCAGCATCTAGTGGCCGTCGGGTGTATTGCACTTTTTTTTTTTTTTTTGCACTTCTGTATTGGCCTCATTTTTGAGTCGCAGTTACTTCGTTCATTTCTACCCCCAGTCTATGTGTTCAAGTGTATAGTCTAAACTAATGTTTCCTTCTAATTATCTGCATTGTTTACTTCCCTCCACCTGCAGATGATACCCCCTCTTCTAGCCCTGTCCCAGAACCGCAGTAAGCTCAAACTCTACATCGCCCACCTGACAGACCTCTGCCATGATCGGGACCCCAGCATCCTCAGCCAGCTCACGCCGCCCTCTCACTACCACCACAGCGACCCTGACGACTGGGAGGAGGAGCTCCAGAAGATGAGTGTGGAACAGGTAATGGAGGAACAGCTGCCATCTGATGTTTATCTCTTATCTGCACATTACAGCAGGAGCTGGAGTTTATATATGAAGAAGGCGCATTTTCAATATTTTATGGAGCATTGTTTATATTAGGGATGAAAAATAATTATTTGGTTATAAAGATCACAGAGAAGTTTTGGTTTTGTTCGTTTTTCTGTGGTAATAACTAATATACTTGTGTATTAAGAACCTGTCCATCATAGCAGTGTGTATTTGTATCAGGGATGTTGCCTTTAAGAGAGATGGACTGTCAATAGAGTTTTTTTTTCCATTGAACAGTTGTTTCGTCCAGTAACTGAGGGATATACTTTACGCTCTCAGACAAAGTAGAGTTTTGCTCTGTAATTTTGTTAAGAAGAAAGTAATCCTTTCTTTCTCTCCTGTAGTTGGAGCGGGAGCTGGAAGTGTGTGAGAAGGAAAGCGGCGAGCTGCAGGAGTACGCCAACTCTGTCCTCCAGCAGATCGCGGACTACTGCCCCGACATCCTGGAGCAGGTCGTCAACGCTCTGGAGGAGTCCTGCTGACAACTCTGACCTCAGACACCACCCGGCTGAGCCCAGGTGCCCCTACCTCCACCCAACAAGGCTCCTGGAAGGACGAGAGAGAGCTGGGGCATTATCTCGTCCAGTTGGGCTCTGCTTCGTCTTCGTCCCCCTCTTCTACCCTGCAACAAACTCTCAGGACCTTGGAGTGCTTTCTTGTCTCATAGCTCAAGTGAAGCTGGCAAAGTCAAATTGGGAATGTTCACAAAGTTTGATGAAGTGCTGGTAAATGTGGCAATTTGAGGAAAGATCAGCTTGTGAGGTCAGTTCTTTAAGTAGAGGAACTACACATAATCATGTCATACAGGCATACTGAAGGTTTTGCCTTTAGCTTTTGTGAACATACCAAATTTGTTTGTTTTTTTTGCCCCGTGGTATACTTTGAAAATTATAAAATGCACACAGGTGCACTGGGAGAGAAAGGATATCAGATGAAAGAAGCAAACTTTCGCACAAAGTCTTGGAGTATACTGCCAACCTTTCTCTCCCTAGACGACTTCATCCACAGCAGGAATTGCCAGATGAGGCACAGGTTACCTCGCCCACGTTTGTCTTTTACCCTCTCACAAATCTTTCTAGTTAAAAGGGGTAAATGTATTCCTTACATGTGACAGGAAAGCACTTTATGTCTTTGAGAACTTAGGGAGCTGCTACATCTCGAGGGGGCAGAGAGGAGCTGAGTTCAGTGGGTACATCATGGAGCCATGTAGATGTTTGTTTTTTGTATTTTAGTCAGTGTTACCAAAGTCGTAACACTTCAGAAACACCACTTTTTAACCAAATGAATTCAGCATGTTGGAAGTGTCTCCTCTCCCAGCTCGGAGCTCTGGATCTGTTCATGTAGCTAGGATTAGGTTGTAGGTACGTTACTGTGTCGTGGCTGGGTCACTGGCATTAGAGGGGGATCAAGGCCTGACCTTTGACACGGATCAAATGTCAGATTTTAGTTACACGCCAAGTTCTCAATGGATGAGAGAGAGGATATATATATTTTAAAAAAAGGAAAAGAAAAAAACTTTTATTAATGGTGACGCATTAATTTTTAGATGGTTTTGCACACAATGTCCACTTGTTTATGAGGTATGCAATGTTTCTTTTGAGAACGTTCTAGTGGCCTTGGAGCATGCACAGAGATCAGTACTGGACCTAATGCAGGGATGTTTATTCCTCTGTAATACTGGTGCTAAGGCATGACGTAAGAACTTTCAATCTGATCCGCTGATCATTCATCCAAAGTTTCTATAGATGTTACTTAAAGCCCACGTGATCTTTAGTTTGTAGACCGGATCGCTGGAGAATACAAGCGATGTCCCTTTTTTTCTTGTATTTTTCAGATCACTTACAAAATACAAGTGATGCCTCTGTTATTGTATTTTTTTTAAATCTTCAGGGCTGAGGTTTTTAATTACTAAGTGCATCTACATTTACAGGAACTGAAAGTCACTTTTCAGCAATTTTGACTTTTTAGATCAGTTTGTAAATAACGTGATATTTAACACGTACGGTGACTGAATAAAGGTAACTAAGTGGAAGGTGTTGTGCATTCATTTGGAAAAAAAAATCTGAAAAGTTTAAAGCAGTGCAGTAGTCCTTTGTGTCTAATTTTGTCCTTGGGACAAAATGTGTGTGTGTGACAGTACTGCCATAACTTGCGGAAAGTCATGTTCTATAGAGATATATATAAATATAATACATATATATATATATATATATATATAAAATGTTTACTGTATC
>OOFC01024898.1:0-10632 GCA_900323345.1 Pseudochromis fuscus | reverse complement strand
GGGTATTTTAAACAGGAAGTGCTTCGGTGAAGACTCCTTCCTGCAGAGTGTGCGTAATACTTTGTGTTGGTCGACTGTCCGTCTTGGTTTTTGTGTACTCACATTTCCCATGGAGAGGGTCAACGTGCTATTTAGCCTTCTGAAAAAAACACAAAAATCAAAAAGCCGTGTTGTTTTGCATTTTCCCTCTTTATTGGTTGGTTCTGCTGCCTGTCACTGTCGTGCTACCTCTCCTTCTTCTTCTTCCTGTTTCTGTGAATAACGTCAATAGTGGGAGCGATACTGCCCCCACCAGTTCCTGTAGGAAACTGCAAGTACAGATGACTTTTTCCTGGCTGGTATTTGATTTTACCAATGACAAAAACAATAATACGACGCATCGACTCTTGAATTTCCGCGTCGATTAATTTTTATAATCGACCTAATCGATTATGTCGAATAATCGTTGCAGCTCTACCTGAAAGACAGCAGACAATAGACTGATCGATCATCCACACCACACATTCAATATGGAATTTCCTCTTCATTTCTATAACCATTACAACCACACCCTTAAATTTTCCCTTGAAGTCAATTGGAGGAAGAGTTTTTTGGAGCCAGCGTCGAGTCGCCTCAATTTTTAGACCAGGTTGCTTCATTCATTTCTATATACAGTCTATTTATCAAACACAATATCACATTAAATTTGCTGTAGCACTACAACACGCTCTGATTTGTACTTCAATCTGCTGTGATCATCTGTGATCATGGAGGGGTGGCATTTTACAACAAAAGAAAAGTTGCAGATAGCCGTGCAATGTGCATACACACAACAAATGAGCAAAAGCTTTGATTGGAGTAAACACGAGGCTGCACAAACACACACACCTGCACACACACACACTGTAACTTTGAGCCTCGCTCCACTGGGGATGCCAGCGGCTTTACCTACAGGCAAGTGAACTAGAGTCAGCCTCACTGTATCCATGGCCTGGAGCTGTTTTCCAGATTCCAATATACGGATCATAACTGATGCTAGCTTCACTTCCTGAACTAACAATGTGTGGGAAAATCAGATGTACTATTTTACTATCTCAAAAAAGTCTATACGCATATCCTTCTTTTTTTTTTTTTTTTTTAAATTAAATAAAAGGGAGCGGTCAATAATCAGTAAAAACAACACAAAGAAATGTCTAAATATACTTAGATATCTGTCAAACAAGCAATTACTTTTGCAGATTTCTTAAACGCTTTCCAAAGTATTGATTATTTAATTCATAATTGGCTTCACTAATGGCCCTCTTTTTCTCCTCTTGCTCTGTCCAAGTCGAGCTGAGACATTTTTTAATTGCAAGAGGTTTTTTTTTTCTTGCAAACTCTACCAGAGTCCAGCCCCTAAGGAGCTGTACTTTCCTCTCCCCAAATATCAATCACTGGAATGAGATTGTCCCATTAAAAGAGCTTTAATAGGCCTAATCACTGAGGCGGGAGATGAATAGTGAATCAATTAAACAGATTTGTGTAAGAAGAGATACTGATGTGACTTCACACTTCATACGTGAAGACGTTTAAAGATGATTGGCAGGCGTTTGTTTACCGAGAAGGTGTGCGGTGAGATAGGATTTCTCTCACAGCTAATAAAAACCCATAATGTGGAAATAGTTTACATATCAGTGTTGTTAAAGCTGCTTGCAAGGATCATTTTACAAAACAAACAAGTGCACTGAACTGCTAAACAGTGTTGCTATAAAAGCGTAACAAAAAACTAACACAACCTCTTTTCTTCCTCTTCTATTTCACCATTTAAAACTTTTTGTTGAGCGTTACTGGGCTACCTACCGAGTGGTGACACGCCAGAAATTACCATTACAACCACGTAATAATATGACATGTTAAAATCCAATAAATCTCTCTCATGTAATAATGTGACATGATGAAGTGAGAAAACGGTGTAAATTGAGGAAAATGTCCCATTTACAGGATTTGATTAAATTTTACTTCATGCTTGGGGTGAGATTTCTTAAGTCATTGAGCACAGTGGATCACACTGTCATTACCTCTGTGTGTGCAGATAGTCTGATTGTGTGGAGGTTGTGTGATGGTGTCACGTTACCATGGATACATGCTAAACCATCTCCACTACATGTAAGCGATGGATGCTATGTTCCTTTGCTACAGTGAGGCTTTTGTTAAAGTTTGTAAAACCCAAGTTGTTGAATGAACCAAACTATGAGTCTTGAAAATTCAGGGATTGCTCCATTGATACAGAAACTAAATTGGTTGTGATAATCCAGCCTTGGCAGCAATATGCTTACGTACCCAAAACTATTTACTGCCTCTTTACAGTGAGTTACAAACCAGTTTTGCGAATAATTTACGTATATACAGGATTGGTCAAGACAAAAATAATCTAAGGAAATGATTGATCTCTTCCTTGACTCATCAGGTTGTTTCCTATGATGTTTCCTTTCACTGTGATAACACGAACTAACAACCGGTGCAACTCAAAAACCTTTAAATAAGAAGAATCTTGATGTGTCTCTGTTGTGTTTTTCATATTGCACCCGCCTCACAAGAGAGGATAGTCAATTTAAAACTAAATGTCACAGGTGTCAGGATTTAGTAATACAACTAGCTCTGGTATGACAGTACAAATAGTCTCACCTGAGGAGGCTGACTGAGTGTTCGCATCAGACTGACGGCTCGGCCGGACTCTGCCTGTAAAAGTCTTTTTTTGTTTTTGCACTTTGACAAAACAATTTCACTCTCCACTTACTCCCAATACTAATGCCTCTCTCAGAAGGTTTTATTAGTGGATGGAGTTGGATAATTTGTCTAAGAGATGGATGTGTTGGCATGAGAGCTGGGAGTCGCAACTTTCCCAAAAGTCTTTAAAGCTTTTCGATTATTAAACAGATTTAGTTGGAATCCAATCCACTGGTGTAATTTACAATAAGACTGTAAATGTTTTTATTGTGATATTTGGAAAAAAAATACAGTGAACATGTGGCAGACATGTTACCATAGGGCTGGGCGATATAGCTGAAAAATGTGTCACGATACAAGTGTTTCATATCAGTCGATATTGATAATTATTGATTCACTTTTTTATCCTATTTGAAATAAGGTTCAGAAAAAAAGGGCTAAATTTAAATACTTTACTTTTAACCTTTAACAGATCAATAAAGAGCTATAAAAAAACATGTAACAAATTATTTTTAAATATGTGTATATGTGCCGTCTTGTAAAAGTGTAAAAGACCTGGTAGAATGTAACGTGGATCACTTGTACTGAGCGCTAGCATGTCCGTTGCTAAGTGATACGCCGTTGCATCCGTCATTTCTTTAAAACGTTTCGATGTTTTGTCGTATGACACTGCTGCCGAGTACCTCTCGATGGGGGTCTGTTGCCGCTTGTGTGGTGGTCCACCTGCACCAACAGATGTCGGTGGCTGTTGCTGTTTGACGTTGCTGTGCTCCACTGGGTGAGCAGCTGAGGTGGTAAAATAAATTTCCTGTATTGCCAGAGTTTGTAGGGATGAGGACTTGTTGACATGCCCTCTCCTCTTTTACCCACAATTTCCTCTCGCGCTGTCGGACGTATTCTCTCGTTTCACTCCACGCCGTTCATTTTTTAAGACGTTATGAGGCACGGTGGCAAAACATGAATCTATGCGTGTCACTCAACAGGTTGTTGCTAGGTTACCAAAGAGCGAGTGAGTTTGTTGATGCCACCAACGTTGCTAGCTGGGCTGTGAGAGGTCCAGAGACGGATCTGTGTTTTCTTCCAGATTTTTTCAAACGGAGACCCATGAAATTTTTGAACATTCTATCAAACATATTTTCTAATGATATCGATTACGTGTCTATCGCGATAGATATCACTATCGTTTTATCGCCCAGCCCTTTGTTACCATTTCAGGTATCAGTATACATTATAAATTCATGGACCGGATTTTCTGGACTATTGACATTAATAATGTTGTAGGCCTGTACTGTTAAAACTCGATTCCATCTTTATGCTGATGACACTGCCTTATACGCAAAGAACTGGAATTTCATGTGGTCCACTCTGACTGGGTCTGATGTGACGATGCCAAATGTATCAGCGGCACGGAGCTTGCTAGCTTGTAAAAAGCCAACGAGCTTCGTGCCGCCGATACATGAGCGACACCGGTGTTTAAGTTCAAAGCATCGGAAAAAAGTAGCGGCTTATAGTCCGGAAAATACAGTAGATTTTATTCATAAATATGCTTACATATCTAAAATTTAGGAGTTGCTTGATTGTATTTGCTGATCTGTAACAGTAAAATGCATGAATTTATGTTATGTTCCACATCCAGTTATTATCCATATCATGTCCTTCATGCCCAACAACCATGAAAATCAGAATATCTATTATAAAGGTCACAGTGTACTGCGTAAATGTCAGTGTAGGAATGACAAGGTTCTTTCAGTCAAACTGAATGTCAGTTTTATGCAGGTCACAGATGATTTTGTATGTTTATCCACCTCTGCTTTCACCCCCATCTGTTTTTCTCTCACATTCAAACAGTGAATAATTATTTGGCTGAGGCCCATCCGACTGAGATCCCCGGTGCACATTGCACATTGCTGTCTGTCGGTCTGTCTGTCTGTCTATCTGGACTGACAACTTCACCTGCATGGCTTTGGTATAGTTTTCTGCTCGGCCACGGGTGGAAGGGGGAGGACAGAGAAACAGGGGAAGTGAAGACAGCTGATGCATATTTCATCAAGGTATTGTGGACACTGCAGGCAGCCTGGTGAGAGAGAGGGAGGAGGAGAGGTGGACAGTACTGTGGCCTCATAACACTGCTTCTCTTCTAATACAGTAATCCTTCACACTTACACAAGGTATTAATCAAAATGTTTTTCCCAGTTCCAGCACATATTCATCACTGATTGTTGGCGTCAGTCTTATTAATAAACTTTAGTTAATATCAAACACAACCACAATCACACTCCACATGCTGGTAGGGAGACTAGTTGTAAATGTCAAAACCACACCAGCTTTATGAATTATACAGAGTCACCTGGGGAGGGAAGTGGAATGTGTATTAAGTACTGCGTGTACCAGAGTTACACAATGCAGCCTAACCCAGCCTCGGGTCAATTTAATTCAGCAAGATGGGCATTAAAAACAAGAAAATCCTGGAAAATGTTGCGTAAAAATGAGAAAAAAAAAAAAAGTGTAAAAATAATAAAATGTTGGATAAAAAGAACAAACCCAGCATGTACACAATATCCCCTCTGGGATCAACAATCTGATTGTGATGTAGTTAGTACAATATGTACCCAGTTCTAGGTGACAACAACCCAGCATTTTTTAAGGGTGTACTAATCAGCTAAATGAATAAAACACAGTACAGTAAGTGCTGGATAAGTTACTTAAAAATGCACCTAAACATGTCACTAATCAGAAACGTTACTGAATTCCTTTACTGATTATTTATCACCAAATCCTCATTACATCAAAAAAGTATCCCTTATATATCTTAATATGTTCTTTTAGTTTGCTGTTTGTATTTCCTGTTTAGATTTAATCTTGTTTCCTTTATAGCCTCTTTTTCATTTCCCTTAAAAGGCCCTGCCTTGATAAGAATGTGTTTGTAATCTGTTTGCTGGGATAAAATAAAAAATAAATAAATTAATTAAAAATAAGTCAGTCATCTTCTATGCCTGCTTTCTCCACACTTGGGTCTACTGGAGCCCATCCCAGCTGTCATCAGGCAAGAGGCGGGGTCCACCCTGGACAGGTTAAATAAAATAAAGTAAAATAATGTGTATTTGTCTCATAAAGAAAATTTAAAAAAAGACATTATAGAGCTACTTTCTTTATTAAAAACTAAATGAGCATTAGCCATGAGGACTGTGGACAGCACTACAGATGTGAGGATGTTAGGGTTTACAGATCGTCTAACATCAAACACAGCCAAGAAATTCCTCAATGAAGGATTAACAGTTAGCAACATGCAACGAGAAAATTAGGCTAAGAACCTGATCCAGAACCCTGACTGGGCTGCTCTTTGCAAATATGTAACGTTGATATATCCACTTGTAGATCCATCTGCCAATCAGAGAGTAGTAGCAGCCACAGTTATTATGGCGCATTTACACTGGTACCTACTCGCTACTTTGCTTTTGTTTTGGCGCATTTACACGGACAAAAAAGTAGCTGGAAGTTGGTACCTGGTACAACTTTTCATACCTCCTCCACCTTTTCTTACCAAATCTTATTGGTGGGAATCGACACTGCGTTGTTGCGTCATCACTGCGCGGCACGTAATCTGTCCCTGCAACCACGCCATTTTTAAATCGTCGGCAAACCGTGCAGACGTGTTTATAACTCTTCTGTATTTCGCAGCAGTACGTTGTCTTGCTGCCATAGACCGAGAGCCCAAAACAGCAGTTGTTCCTCCATTGCTTCTTTCCACATCTGTGTGTCGCATAGGAGATGATGTCACAAATGACGGTCAGCTACACGAAGGAGGGAGTATCCTCGAAAATGTAAATGCAACCGAGGGGGGCCGATCCTGAGCAATCTGAGGTGAAGCGAAGTGAGTAGGTACCAATGTAAATGCGCCATTTGATACTCAACACAACACTGAGTACCATGTAAATTTTGCCTTTTAACATTTGGTTAACTTACAACAAACTAGATGAATGGTAAAAGGAGTACATTTATATAGCACTTTCATGACCTTAGATAGGTCCCAAAGTGCTTTACAAGGCAACTCATTCACCCATTCACACACACACTCACACACCAATGGCTACCGGGCTGCCATGCAAGGCGCTAGCCACCATTGGGAGCAACTTAGGGTTCAGTTACTTGCCCAAGGACACTTTGACATGTGGACAGGAGGAGTCAGGGATCAAACCCACAACGTTACGATTCACAGGCGACCAACTCTACCACCTGAGCCGCTCATAAAGAAACATTTGGTTCATGTCTTTAGCCAATGTTCATATGGTGATACTGGTGCTCCTCACATTTCCACATACACTCTCCCATCTTCACACACCTGAAGTAGACATGTTTGCTGAATCACCTCCTCAACCACATCCAGAAGTTTCAAATGTTGTTTGGCAATCCACCCAGCTCTTTGTTTTTAAGCATACTGAGGTCCTCTGAGGCACTTGACAGCCAGTCAGCCTGAATCAGGTTGAGCCCTGTCCGACCACAGCTCGACCTCACCGCTCTCAGATACTGACCGATGGTGTCAAACGCTAAACACACACTCCCTTCAGAATCCAACAGGATGACACGTTACAGGTTGGGTTTTTCCACAGTTGACGGTTTGTGGTCACAATATGATTTTATTTACCGCTTAAGTGGCCTTTGTGCCTGCTGGGCGAAGCACTCTTCCGTAAGTGGACCTTTGGCGTTTTTTTTTTTTTATATGCGGCAGAATTTAAGTGGCGGCTGCATCTCAGCGCCGCCGAGCAGCCGAACGTTTCTGTTCCGGTTCGCGTGCTCTGTCCTCTGCTCCTCTGTGGGATTATGATCGCTTTGTGAGATGTCAACAGGAGTTAATGAATATCCCCTTTCACAAAGCCAGGGTAATCCTGCCAACAAAATGCCCCCCCCACTCCCCTCATTGATAAGATCTGCCATAATACCAGGAGGGAGACCACTGGCATCCAGCTCTCCACCACAGAGGGATTTTTCACGCTTTGATGCCTAAGCTGCATTCCTTTATTTCTTTATTTTGCTACACTCTGATGAAATTGGGTGCAGTTATTATTGGGGGATTTGATGCTGGTGGTGGCAATGAAACAGTCTACCTCCTGCTTAATCTACCCTCCAGTCTACTAGCACTGCCTTTGTCTCATTTTATCAGAGTTCCTTTCTTCCTCTCTTTCTTTTGTTCTCTCTCCCTACATCTTTCTTTCTCCACCCTTCTTTCGATCTCTCCCTCTCTGGTCGTCATCTCCTCCAAGGTTCGAACAAGTAATTGGCAGATCGCCGTCGCATAATCCTTTTGTGGTGGGAATAATGCATTTTTTGACATTTTCATAACACAAAATCGAAATTTGCATTTTTAAAACACTGCTCGTTTCTACATTTTTTTAGGAGGACTCCATCTTTTCATCTACTGCAGATCTTGAGATTTCGACACCTTGGCTCGGGGCTTTGGATCTCTAACACCTTAACAACGGTGTGGGCATTACATCAATCTGAGTGTCTTAAACGTAACTAGCTCCTGTTTGATATTTTTTTCTGCTTGAATCCATAGAGGGCACAGCTCTGGAGAGTAATTAGGTCCATCTGTCCACTAATTATAGGTTTTCATACATATAGACCCCCGGCCTGTCAAAATGATCAATAATGGACTAAAAATGATCATAATTATATATATGTGAAAGTGTTTTGATATGATATGTAAGGAAAGCATGTGATTGGGCACATTCAGTGACGACTGCTTGTCTAATACCATCAACAGCTGCGGGAAAACTAAAAAAAAAAAAATCACGCTGTAGATACGAATACAGTGACTTGATAGGGATGCACAATATTATCGGCAGGTTATCAGTATCGGCCGATATTGGTTTTGAAATTAAGTGTTGGACATCGGCCATTGCAACGATTTTTGCTGATATAATTAACTAATTAGATAACAGTGGGTATTGTCATTATTGTCTCAGGGAGAGCATTATCTAAGTCTGTTTTAAGTAGGATAGGCTACAAGTATCTAAATTGTATTTTTCATATTTTGTACAAGGAATGATTACTGATGTTACATTATTTTCAGCTTTGTCTTATGTCTGCATTTCCCAGCAGGCCAACATGATGAATACAATGCTGAATAATTCTGTATGTTAATTCCATTACAGAAACTAGACGATCTATGAAATTAGGTGTGGGGGAAAAAAATATCCGTATCGGTTATCGGCCAAATGAGATGTAAGATATTGGCATATCGGATTGGCATATCGGATATGCCAACATCCAATGGTGAATATTGTGCATCCCTACCTCATGAACTATAACAATTACTATTCACAAACAGACACTTCATTTAGCCATTGGCCCAACATTTTAATAGTCACATTGGGACGGTTGCTATCAGCAAATCCCAGCAAAGCCCATCAGGCCAACACAAGAGTCACATCCGCCAAGTTTCCATTTTAACCAAATTTCTAGGAATTAGTTGTAAATTTCCATCCAACAGAGAAAATATTAGGAGTTAATTGATACAAACAGCTGGTGGCACTAATCCTCCTGTCAGATGCTATTAAACCATTGCAGAAGATGCATCAATACAAAATGATGTAAAACTCCAGAGGGAGCGAGACGCTGAACCTGTCTCATTTAAATCATCTCTGACATGTAAGGTCTGCTGTTCTCTGTTTGCTACTAAGGTTGTCTTCATGCCAAGACCTGATGAACTCTGCAAGGCCTTTTAAATGCATGTGAGTCTGGAAAGGGATTTTAAGAAATCTCCAAATTATTTGAAATAAATTATTCCAAAGTGAGGAAAAAACATCTATGGGAGGCAGAGATTTCAAATGGCTGCCAATTTGTCCTAGATTGGGTGGTCCAACAAATTCAGCCCAAGAGCAAACTAACAAAAAAGGAGTCTCCAAGAAGTGTAAAATTTCTATTACAGGGTCTGCAGGTAACTCTGCAACAGTTGGTGTAAAAAAAAACCCTAAAAAAACATATCTTTTCAGAAACCTCATCCCAACTGTGGAGCACAGTGGTTGAAATGTTATGGTTTGAGGTTGCTTTACTGCCTTGGGGGACTGGGCAGCTTGCAGTCATTGATTCAGCTATGAATTATGCATCATATCAAAGAGTGCTTGAAGATAATGGGAGGCCATCTGTCCGAAAGTTGAACCAGAAGTGGATCTTTCAACAGGATAATGATCCTAAGCACACAAAGCCAGCCAGGAATGGCTTAAAAGAACAAACAGAGGGTTATGGAACGGCCTACTCAAAGCTCAATCCCATGTGAAGGCCTTCGAAACGGGCAGAATATGCAAGAAAACCCTCAAAGATCTTAGAACTGAAGGAAATGTGCATGGATAAGCAGCCATTGGTTTGTGGACTCTTATTTTGAAGGCCTGAGTTTGGAGTGTCTCCACATTGACAGTGTATGTAACTCGAGCTCACAGGATACCAGACCTGGCAATCAAACACCCCCCACTAAATATTCCTCTTTTTGAAGCTTAATTGACCTTTTGCAAACTCTGCCCCCTAAACAGCCATTGACCAATCATACATCCCAGCAACCGTTGCTATGAAAACATAGTCCATCAAACTCTACTAAACCCTCGATGACATCCACTGTCTGATTGATTTATTTGGTGGCTTACGAGACTGCCAACCGCCATAAAACTTTACGGAAGAAGAGGAACAACTATCAACAAGCTGTGGAGCTCCAAAATGGTGAAGTGATGTGCATATGGAGTGTGTAAATCAGACACTAGGTACTTGTACTAGGTATTTGTTTTGGAAATCCTATGACAATAATCATAATGTAGCATTAACTAGCTAGTTACAGCCATATAACCTAACTATATCCATGGCTGTAGCAACGCCAGGATTTAATGTTTCGGTTGTACAGCGCAGGTTCATTCTCACTGCGCTAAATGACGCGGTTCTGGCCGCATGAACCACGGACAA
>OOFC01024897.1:13929-24729 GCA_900323345.1 Pseudochromis fuscus | reverse complement strand
TTTGATTGTGTAGCAGGCTTAAGAAGGGACCACAAAAGGCACTCACACACACTCACACTCACTTGGCTTTTATTGGAGCAGACAAAGCACACAGTCAACCAGCTGGCAGCACGACAGCCACAATAACATTAATGAAACATCTATCCAAACATATTAGCAGGCTTTTGGAAATAGTGTGTTTGACTGTGTCCTTGTGTGTGTGTGTGTGTGTGTTTCTGCTGCTGTCAGAGTGCGTGCGTGTGTGTGTGTGTGTGTTTTGCTGTGTGTATGCAGAGTTACTCAGTCCTAAAGTCCAAGGTCAAAGTGTTTTTTTTTTTTTTCCCTTCTCCGCGCCACCCTCACTTACTCTCTCTTCGGCAATCTGCCAATTTCTCTGGTACAAGTATCTCTCCTTCATCTTTTTTTGCTCATTTAGCCTTTCACTCTTTCTATTTTCTTTTCCTCTTGTCTCTTTATCTCCTCTTTCATGTGTCGAAGTGTGGTTTTCTATGTGCTTCTGGCTACAGGTCAGCCACCTCCCTTTGGATTTCCCTTAAATGTTTTCCTTTCATTTTTTCCTCTTTACCCTAGTTTTTTTTTTGTTTACTGCGTTTCCCTATTTTACTGTATCCATCCCTTTAATTCTCTATCTTTACCTCCCCCTTTCTCTATCACACCCCCCGTCTCTCCATTGTCCTGGTTAATCTGGCCTGCTCTCTGGCTGTGCCCTTGTGTCCAAATGATGCATTAATCCAGGTTACCCCAACCAATTGTTTATGCTGTGTACTTAACACAATGCGCGCACACTCACAAAGGCTCCCCTTGTGTTGTCACATCACGCAGACTCAACACATGACAAACAATAGCCTGATGTTGCCTGTGACATGGCTGAATGTAATCTCAGATCCTTAAACGCCAGGCGTCGCCGACAATAAGCGAAGCCATCACTTCAATTCACAGCCGAGTGGAATCACCGGGATGAATTCATAGACTTTTAAAAAACCTTTTTTTTTTTTTTTTTTTTTCTGTGATTTATCACTGTGGACGTGTGTCTGGGTGACCTGCGACCTGTGTGCTGCTCAGTGCGTATATCTGGCCGTTATCACAGTGAAATGCTCATCGTCTCCAGGCTGCTTTGATTCTTCTTACCTCGCCTGCAACCTGTCAAGGAAATTCTTATCATCTTCTTTCTTTTTTTAAAGTTGGATTATAAATGTCTGGTGTGATAAAGCTTGATAAAGGTTACATAGTTCAGAGACTTCAGGCTCTTTTGTTTGATCAATCATAAATTCCCCCTTCTCTAATATTCTCATTTAGTCCCTGGGGTATTTGGAAATGTATTTAACTTATATTATTTGCAACAGTGATTAATTTCCCTGGGAGGTAGATCTGAGACCGGGGATGTGAGTGTGTGTGAGTGTGTGTGTGTGTAAAAGACACTGTGTCCTTGAACAGGCTTATTGGTGCAGCTGGAACACACTCTTCTGCTCTCACACACACACACACACACACACACACACATGCAAACCATCCCTGCACCCCCACCCCTTGCCAACCTTTCCAAGCCATTCTCCCTCATTTTATTCACATTTTTCCCAGCTTAGCAGAGGATGGGGTGGGCGTGCGATGGAGGACGGTGGTAAAAGAGGGGCACTAAAGTGGCTGGCATTTTTACAGGACGACGTAAATCAGAGCGGCGCACACACACCAGAAGTTTATCCTTATTGCTCGTCTCTCTACACATGAGGGGATAAAGAAACCGAAGCGGAGATAAAGCAGCGATTAGACTAAAACTGTGCTTGTTTTCATTCAGGACAAAAAAAGTGGTGAGGAGTTTGTGTACGATCAAGAAATTAACGTGGAAATATCAGCAGCTTGATTAGGTTGTGAAGTAAAAAAAAACAACAGCATTTTGTTCACTTTTTAGAACAGCTAAGCCAAATGCTAATTGAAACCTTTACTGGATGCCGCCACAAACACTCTGGGACGAAGCATAAAATAGTACCAACGTACCTCCCTCCACGGTGTTGTTTCATCATTACATTTGGGTTTTACTTGCTGTTTTCTTCCTCTTTTTGCCCCCCCCTTTTTTTTCCTGCGTCTCTCCATGCCTGGGAGAGGTACAGAAGAAGCCCGAGGCTGGAAGAAAACACTGTTCCCATTTTCTGTCTCGCTCTCTCGCTTCCTCTCCCTGTCACACACACACACCCAGGGACACACAGCGCACACACACACACACACCCAGGGACACACGGCGCACACACACACTTCCTTTAGGCCCCTTTGCGTTTTAGCTGCAGGTCAATCCTTATGAAACGTTGAGAAATCATTTCCCAGCTCCATCCTCTTTTACCATCAGATTTATAATGCAGTTGAATGTGACCTAAGAACTTATGAAAGTTTTTTCAGTAAATGGGGAAACTTTTTTTTGAATCCTTGATTTATTCTTTCTTTCTTTGTTATTCCTAAGTGTCTCGAAAGCTATTGTGAAAGAGATTAGGCTGTAAAACACACTGTCAACATGGAGCTGCTGCACCGAGCACTTGGCGCAGCAGAGCAGCCGTCATACCTCCAGCATCCGTGTCCGATGGTGTAATTTTCCTGTGTTCCAACATTTCTTGTCACCTCTTCCTTGCGAGCGCAGCATGTTCCCATGATTCCATTTTGCAAGCAAATCATTTCATGGGTGTCACTACAAGTTGTGTTTTCTGCTCCAGCAGAGATATTGAAAACTCTTCCAATGCATTCATTTGTGGATTATTGTCTAATCTGTTTGATGTCAGTCTCTATTCCAGTCTCGCTCTCTCGGGCGCCTCTTGCTCCTCTTTCTCGCTCCATCTGGTGACACTTTCTCTTTACTTTAGCTGTTATCATCTCAACCCTGCACACCTTAACAACTCCCTCACTTCATTAGCTGTTCACAGGGAGAGGGAGCGTGCTTTTTATTCTCCCCTCAATGGAAATGCACACCAAAGCGATAAATAAAAGGAAATGAAAAGGGTTCACAGCCCTTATGTTCTCTGGTGAAGGAAACTTAAGGCTCATAATTTGTATATCTATTCTCAGCAGCTCTCTGGAGATGCTGGTCTAGGTCTGGCCCGGCTCGGATGGACAGAGAGTGTGAGCATTAGCAAGAACGGGAAAGCCCTCTTAAAGCCTTGGTTTAACTTTGACTTTGATAGGAGGGTAGCTTACTTGGAGTCTCATAGCTCGATGGGTTTTTTTCCCTCTCCACTCTTTCACTCTCTAACTCTGCAAAGGACTGTTGCAGAGTGAAACATTTTGAGAGTAAGACGTAGCTATTTCTGCCTCAAAATCAATAGAAACATTCCTGAAAAAGCTCCACCATGTCCCTGAGTAGCTCCCTAACCCTCTTTACCCAAAACCAGTCTTATCCCCAGCTGGGCCTGTAAGTGTGGAGTGGTATAAACTGTGTGTTTTTAGAGACTGACTGCGCTGGTGCAAAGGTTTGCGTTTTTACTGTAGCATCCTTTTGTTTTATACGTGTTGTACATCTGTGTGTGTGTGTGGATTTACTCTGTGTGCGTGGTCATAAACATGTCAGTGGCACTCAGAAATTGAAGGTGTGATGATCTCCCCCAGCTGCTGGTGCGGCAGCTGTCAAAGTCACACATACCCTGTTTCTGGACGATGATGCATCGGGTCTGAGCTGTATAGTCTTTGACAGTTCAGAGAGGAGGGATGGAGAGGGACAGTTTGTCACAGACAAATACTGGATACTCAGTGGAGCCTGCTCCAGTGGCTCTTGCAATCGAGACTGCCATTCTTTCTTTCTAACCTCAGCTTCCTCTTTCCCTCCAAATGAAAAGCGCTTGTTGCTATCTTTTATGTTGTTGCCTGCAAAATGGGCTTCAAATGGCTCTCAAAGAGAATTGACAGAAATAGAAAAATCCACTGGGACATGTTAGACCCCTGGCAGCATATACATTACAGGCACAATTATGTAAAAAAAAAAATGCGAAGACGACGAAGAGCAGAGGTTCTGCTCAGTGTTTGACTAAACAGGCCTTCAAGTGGGAAATGACTGTGGTTTGAACAGAGGTTCCAGAAACAGCACAGCCAGTCCTTGTGAGGATGAAGCACTTCTTTGATCATTACTTAAGAGGCAAAAAGACCCTCTCTCCGTTTTAATTTCTGCCCGTCTTACCTGGGACCGGAGGCTAGAGCATAGTCGGGGAGGCAGCAGAAGAAAAGCCTGTGCACTTTGAAGTTATTGAAATGAGAGGAGGATCGGGTGGGAAACACCAGGGAGGGGTAAAAACTTGTTGAGCTGCTGGAGCGGTTCACCCAAACTGTCAGACGCAGCTCTCCGTCTCTGAAGTATTTCTTTGGACTTGAAAGTAAGAATATTTGATAGATGTTAGCTTTGTGTCTCTTAGTAAATATAATTTGCATTTTTCACTGCGCATCAGGTTGTGAACCTGTGTTGATTAAATGTAGCGATAGGCTTTGAGTGGAGCCACGGGCATCGATGGCATTTAGCCCGTCGGGTTGTGACGGGACGAGGGAGCTCCAGGAGTAGCATCTTCAAAGACGAGAGGATCTTCTTTGTGGGAAGACAGTATCAGGGTCAGTGTGAGTCAGTCATAACTGATATCTGAGAATATATAAAGAGCCTGAGAGGAGGGAGACTCGCAGAAGACAAGATCATGACTGACCCGCATCTGTCCAACAGAGCAGAATATTTCTTTATAGTCAAAATAACAGTGTTGGGTTTGTTCATTCTCGCTGTGGCATTTCTGTTATGAATATAGATTGGCCTTAAGATGGACTTATATTGTGGCAGGCAGGTACGCGATCACAGTGCACAGGTGGCGCAGAGAGAGGTCCTATTCTTCTGTGTGCAGATGGACCTCATGCAATTTTGAGCAGGGGACATGAATGATACAATTACCATGTCCCAGGCTGCAAGGCAAAAACCTATTTCCACCTTAATACAGGAAGTGGCAGCTTATCATTCGAAAAGAGTTGATTTTTTGCCAACATTGCACACTTTGTCCTTTTCACCTGCAATGAAAGCAAAGTGGGCTAAATGCATTCAGAAGTTCAAAATTGAATAAAAGATGTCTTTTTTTTGTGTGTATGTAATACAAATGGAAAGAAACTGAATCTTTCCTTGTGTCTGCCTTCAGGGACACAAACAATTTGTTTATCCAAATTCAGCAGATTTCTCTAACGCACTAGTATTTAGCACATGCAAGAAGACGGAGACTTGACTTGCTAATTCTCTATAAATTAGAGTGTAGTTTTTTTTTTTTGCACCTCACCCAGATTGCTTCACGGCTTAATGTGAGTATGAGATCTGATAAGTGCTCTCACATTAGTCTACTCATTCCCACTTAATATTTTGTATGTGTGTGTAGAAGCTGGTTATATTTGTCAGAAATGCACACACATGCAAAACACACTATATTCAAAGTGTTTTTTAACAATCCTCATGCAGCTGAATATTTACTTTGATGCAGCTTTCAGACGATTCATTGTAATTTAGCAATTCTATTATAATACATCTGGCCAGGGGCAGCACGGTAGTGCAGTGGTTAGCATTTGTGCCTCACAGCAAGAAGGTGTGGGGTTCGAATCTCGGCTCGGGCTTTTCTTTGTGGAGTTTGCATGTCCTCCCTGTGCATGCGTGGGTTTTCTCCGGTTTCCTCCCACAGTCCAAAGACGTGTTTGTCTATATGTTAGACCTGCGATAGGCTTGCAACCTGTCCAGGGTGTACCCCCCCTCCTGCCCGATGACATGCCCTGCGACCCAAGTGTGGAGAAGCAGGTATAGGAGATGTGATATCTGGCCAGCACAATGAAAAACTACCACATTCATTTAACCACTTTGCTGTTTTTGATTTTAAGCTGCGCTGACAGGTGCACATCACGCAGCTTTAATATGAGGGGCATCAGCAAAAATTTTCTGGGCCACACTTGCAGACCTTCGGGGTGCAGCATCGACTGCAGTGTATATGGTTAATACACCGCCGAACGCTCCTCTGTGATCACATGTGTGTGTTTGTGTGTGTACATCAGTAGCATTGTTGTGGAATGTTAATTAGTCCTTATGTGTTTTCCATTTCATCAGCGTTCCCTGTTCACGAACCTTGAACAACATTCATTCATTTTAGCCCATTACACCCTCACCACTCACCCATCCCTCTCTCCCCCTCTCTCTCTCTGACCGTCTCTGTCTTTGTCAGCTTGTAGATAAGTTAGCCATTACCCCTGCTAATTTACACTGCAATGGGAAAATGGGGGAGGAGGAGAGAGAGCGAAGGGAGGCGAGTGTGGAAACACACCGCCTTGCTGCTCGCTTTCCTCGTGCCTGTCCTTCTTCCTAATAGCTACATGTTTTCTGCAGCTAGTTCATGTAACACCAACTTGAGAAGCCTTCATTGACAGAGAGGATTTGGGATGAAATAAAGCCTGTTGAATGTTTAAATTGGTCTTCCTGAGTAAAATAAAGAACTTAAAGTGATGGGAGCTTCACCACGTTTGGTGTCCAATTTTGACACTTCCTCAAATACGCTGGTGATTGCTTGTTGGACTGTGTCTAATCAGAGTTAATTTCCATCATTCTTCTCCAATGTAGCTGTTTGCTGTCAGGCGTTGTCTGTGTGTATGTAGCCGTCATTACATTATGATTTAAGAAAGTAAAGTGTTGTGCCATTTGAGAATTCGTAAAGTAGGACACCTCTGGCTCTGCCATACGTTAGCCTCACCCGACTTATGTGTATTAGGACCATCCCCGACTGCTTAATTTCTTCTTAAAACTATTTTTGCAGTAGTAATGCATTATTTTACACTATGCTGCTTTAAGTTATTTGCTCCCTTATTCATCATCACAAAGTAGGCCATTGTGATCCCATACCATATATGTAGCTACACACACACTGCCGCTATAGACATTTTCAAGGTCACGGTCCTCCCATCCTCCTCTCTGTTTGTCCCCATTTATCCCGTGTATAATGGGAAACGCTGACTGGTTTAGGACATACATTTTCCATCCCTGAACCCCCCTGCCCATGCAAGCTTTTGTAAAGGTGCAAAACCTACATGGCTACATGCAAGCTTTTGTGTTTGAAGGTTTGTGTTGACGGTATTGACGTCATTTCATTATAAGGATGGTAAAAGACTGAATACAGTGATGTGAATGCCTGCTGTTCAGTTAGTCCTGCTTTGATTCAAATGATTTAAAACGTACAAGTGTGGGAAAACATAGAGGTCAACAGTAGTGGTTGATGTTGTGTTTAACTTCCCCCTCCTGTTGTTTATTAGTGTGCACCTGTATTACCATGCTCACAGCAGGATGTACCACAAAGAGAAAGAAAAGAAAAAATAGGGTAGAAGCTGACACATTTATATTTACTGGGCCTTTCTGGAGTGAAATTGTCATGCTCTGTGTGTGTGTGTGTGCGTTCATGTGTGTGTGTCGGCCAAATAAAGGGTTAACGACTCCCAACGCCTCAGGTCTATACCTGCTGTAACCTTGTCAGTTAGTGAGGCCAGGTAATTACCTTAGAATGACAGGTCTGGAGGGCAGGGTGTGTTTGTGTGTGTGTGTTTGTGTTTGTGTGTGTGTACTGGATGCACTTGGGCGTACAATCAGCATGCACAGATACATGTATGCTTGCAGTTTTGTGCTTGCGTGCATTTATATGCGCATGCAAACATGTGCACACGCATTAGTGTGTGCGTGTTTGCAGATAATTCGGGAGCCTGGAGGAGGTAGGAGATGGATGGCAAGTGGCAACATTTCTTATCCCATTCAATTCAATTAGTCGGGATATATTGACATGTGCAGAGGACCACCTGCTTGTATATGCAAAGCACACAGCGAGGGGCTTCGCTTGAAAGCTACACCCAAATGCACACCTCCCCTCAGATCAGCACATATTGTTAGTGGGTAGACATTATTTACCTCTGCTCTCCTCTCCTTCTCCACACTCATTCTCCACCAGTTTATTGAATCAAATCTGAGTGGATGCATTCATCCCAGATTTTTTTATAATAGGTCTTTCAAATTAGCAGTTACTGTTACAAAGTCTTTTGACTCAAGGATGTAAAAGACAGAGTTGTGTTGTCTGTGCCTAATGATCAGACATTTAACAACCTGCTCCTCTTATCTCTCCCAAGGCCATTTGTTTTTTCTCCATGGTTACAAACTCATCTCCCGTCTCCCCATCTCCTTGCATCCTCTGTCCATTTCTACCCTATGCTTCTGTATGTGTGCACAGGTGGGTTGTACATTCAGGCATATTGATCGTGTGTGTCCCCCAGAGATTTAAGCTACTCAGATCCCGTCATGGTTCCACCGCCGCCGTAGGATTTACCCAAGTATGTGTTCAAAACGACGCCTCCAGCACAGCATATTACAACACCTTAATCCACAGTGGGTTACACAGACGAGGACGAGAGAAAGAAGAGATCGGGGACGGAGAGGACGAGAATAAAGGTGGAGGAACAAAGGCGAAGAAGAAGTGGAGGAGAAAGAGCACAGAGTCAGACTTCAGAAATGGAAACTGGATTACATGCTGTGTGTAAATGTAGTCATCGGACACTTTTAATGCATCCTTGCTGCATTACCGCCGCTCCAGAGAAAGAAGTTGTGGTCGGTTTAATGCAGCTGCCACAAAAACTGAGCAATTAGCTGGTCAGAAACTTTGCATCTCTTTGGGAAACTTGTACAATAATACCTTAGCATCTCTTTTGCAAAAACAAATGCTGAAACGGATTGAATATGATGGAAAATGAGAAGAAAAACCAGAATATTAATGTTGTGGAGTAGATTTGGGGGTGAGATCAGGGCTACAGGCCAATAAAGAGGCGCAAAGGTTTGTAAAGTTCGGTGTCTGCCCTTTTGCAAACTCTCAGGCCTGATCCGACTCTGTTCGCTCTCAGCCCTGCACTTAAATTCTGTATTATTCAACATATTTTTGAATTGAGATGTTTTTGCAAAATTGAAATGAACATTTTCAACATTAAATGCCATAAGCTGTATTTTTTAAAAAAAGTGGTGTTGCAGTATTCGTACACAGCATTGCATGTAACGTATTTGTTGCAAAATAAATGCAAAGGGAGGCTGCTATTCTCCTCAATCCTGCTTTTACCCCTCCCGCTGCTTCATCCCCCAGCCCTCTCCCCCTCTTCATCCTATCCTCTTTTCTGCCTGTTGAGTTCTTGAGAAAGATATCTCCCCTGACCACACATCATGCTCTAATCTCATTTATGCTCCCTTTTTTCATAGCAGCTTTGGAGTTGGCAGTCACTGGTCTGGAGCATTTGCAGCACTTTTGCAATTCCCCCCCGGGGTTGAACTTTTTTGAGCTCTAATTCTGTGTTTGTGCACCGCCTTTCAGTCCCATGATCACAATAAGGAAACTAATTTAGAGGGCTTCCAAGTGTAATCTTTTAAGCTACACCTCTACTCCATAATATCTCTCCGGTGACTGCCTGTGAAGGGCTATTTAAGACCTTTGTTTCTGGGACTTAGGCATTTCATAATCACTTTATGATCTTATTTTGTGGGCTTAGGCTTCTTTCATTCAGTCGGGGTCCAGCAGGGCCGAGCAGCAGGGCTGATATGAATGTTTACCATCAAACACAAACCCTGACGTGGTATTAAATGTTTTGCAAATTACATTTAAAGTAATAATATGAGGTGTTTGTAACAGTAATTGTGCTCCACTGTCTTTAAGAGTTATTCATGTAGGCTATAAAGTAATAATAATTAGTCAGCAGTTATGTTGGAATTAAATTATTTCTTGTAATTTGTTGCAACAATATTGAGCTGAATGCTTGGTGGGCATCTTAAGTATGTTGTTGTGATTAGTTACAGATTTTGGAAAATTTGCTCATTAGTTTTTTGTTGGGTATTGAATATGAAGAACAATACCACTGATGTACACTACCATTCAAAAGTTTGGGGTCACCCTACAAAAAACAATTTGACCATTTGTAGTTTGCATATGTTTTGTGATACTTGTTTTTGGTAAAGTTGAACACAAACAGCAACCACAACATCAAGTTAGACCGAGTAAACGTCTCTGAACCAGCAAAACGTCCCCCAACCATATCTCTGCCTCTCCTGTGTCTGACAGGGGGAGAGACAAGTGTTTCCCGTCAAGTCTGAAACATATGTAATCAGAGTAAAGCAGGTAGAACAAGCTGGTAGATCCCTCAGTCTGTACATGGTCATTGTTGTCACTGGAAAACCATTGGTTTGATAGGGTGACCCCAAACTTTTGAACGGTAGTGTAAATATGAAATTAGAGTCGGATGACTTGGCACACTAAGGGATAGCTAGTTGAGCTCTGTATAAAGGGAACAAAATCTACTTACTCACATTAATACACATTATAAGTCAGAGTATATTCCATCTAAGTATCAGGAGTATATGATCATGAATTTCAGAAGTAAAGAAAATGATGCAGTTAACCTGTCATCTGTGGAGCTGTTGGATTTTTGTCATCAATAATTGTTACCGTATTTTTCGAACTATTGAGCGCACCTGTCTATAAGTCGCTATTGAATTTAATCGAACAGTTTCATGTGGTCCACTCTGACCGGGTCTGATGTGACGAGGCTAAATGTATCGGCGGCATGGAGCTTGCTAGCTTGTAAAAAGCCAACCAGCTTTGTGCCGCTGATACATGAGCTACACAGGTGTTTAAACCGCAGGGTTCAAAGCGTCGGAAAAAAGTAGCAACTTATAGTCCGGAAAATACGGTAAGTGTAAATGCAAACATCTAACTCCTCTGTAATCGTTGGGAATGTTTAAGCTCACCACCTTCAGTATGGATTGGTAAG
>OOFC01024897.1:0-13207 GCA_900323345.1 Pseudochromis fuscus | reverse complement strand
AGGTATTTATTGGAAGTGATAAATGTTTGAAAGGTATGACAGCACAGTCTCAGCCGCTCTCATTCATCCATCCATTTCTCTCCTCTACCTTCAGTCTTACCTCCGGCTTCTTCCTTCCTTATTTCCTTCCTTCCTCTCCTCTTTCCCCATTCCCCTGTGACGTGGTATAGTTATAATCCACTCAGACATGTTCTGATGGGGTTTTTTTTGCTGTTTTTTTTTTTTTGCTTTCTGTTGAGTGTTGGCACTCACCCACACACTCTCTTTCACTCCATCTCTCTAAATCCCTCACTCTGTCTATTTCTACTTTCCCCAGAGAGAGAATGAGAAAGAGAGAGATACTGTATAGTCTGGTGTTTTTTTTTTGTGGCAGCCATTATGAGAATCTGCTGTTTGTTTATTTGTTTGTCTTTGTTTGTTTGTTCATCTGTGTAGCTCGTAAAGATGGAACGATAATGCGTTTGTGTGTTTTGCTGGTATGTGCATCCATCTGAATACAGTACATGTATTTTGTCAGACGAAGAGTAAATATTGTATCCCTGTGTATCGTTTGTGTGTGTGGGTTTGTCCATGTGTATGTGGGTGTGTGTGTGTGTGTGTGCGTGTGTGTGTGTGTGCCGGATGCTGCGTGGTCCACAGTGGGTGTTCCCTGTGCACTGCAGGCCAGGTGTCTCTCTTCTCTGCCTCCCAGAGCTCTGCAGGCAGTATATGTATGATACAGTGTTTTATGGGCAGTTTTAATAGACTTTAATATACATCATCCGTGTGTCCTGTTCCAGTTATCAATACTAAAATTGATAGGTATTTTATCACCACTTAATTATGCAAAAAAAGTTTGTATCACAGAGTATTGAAAGTTGGCCAAGTCAATATTTTGCCAATTTTAGGTAAAGTTTCTATGTGACAAAAAGTGTTGTAAAACAAAACTTAAGGAATTGATTACTGTAAAATTGTCCATAGGTGTGAGTGGGAGCATGAATGGTTGTTTGTCTTTGTGTTAGCCCTGCGATCAACCTGTCCAGGGTGTACCCCGCCTCTTGCCCATTGACAGCTGGGATAGGCTCCAGCAGACCCCTGTGACCCACGTGTGGAGAAAGCAGGTATAGATGACTGACTGACTGACAAAACTTAAGGTACATAAAAAAATATTTCCAAGCTCCTGTCTAATGGCACTGATGAGCTGAAATGAACGACACTTGGAACTACCATGATCGCAAAATGTGTGATGATATTGTAGCATTTCAAGCCAACTTAAGATGATAAGTAACACATTTGAAAACATAAAATTATACAACTTTAGGTATGTATATTATTAGTGTGTGGAGCTTTACACCAGTGTGTCTTATGTAAGATTTCTGTGATTGGTGAGCTAATAAAATAAAAAGTCATATTACTGAATAGTGAATATATTCTCGCCTACCAGTAAGATGTAAAAAGCACACCTACGTATATGGGAGTGGTATTGATCTTCACATTGAACCTATGCTTTTTAACTTTCTTGAGTTTTTCTCACTTAAATATATAAAAAAACTGACACATACACAAAGACCGCCCACTGTAAAACAGAAGGAGCGTGTATTCTCCACCTCATGTTTACTGATCTTCAATCCTCTGCAGACATCCCTGGCTGGGTGTCTCTCTCCTTTTTGGATGCAAAGTTATATCCAGCCCGGAGTCATACAAAAGATTAGACACAAAGTGTGGGCTCTGACGTCATATGTATCTGTCCCGTTGCAAATGTTGTTCTTTTATTGCAGCGTGATCTGTGACTACCAATGAATTAGATTAGAGATTCAGGTCACGCTCTCCATTCCTGTCATTTTCTGTTCCGTTCTCATCGGTTATCCCTTCATTGTTGCTGAATAAAACCTAAACACCACTGCACTAACTGAGTGAGCCATACCTCCCAGGCGTGAGAATACCCACAATGCAACACTCTGCATCGCTAATCCTATTGGCTGCTGACGAATCACCAACATTCTGCAGTATGCGTCACTGCAAAGCAGAGTGCCAGAACAAGGCGAGGCTAAATGCTTAACTACACCTTAAGCTTGTCAGATATGAATGAGCTGGAGGACACAGAATGGAGCTGGGCCTAGATTAGTGGCTTTTTGTTAGTGTGCTGGAGTGTGTGTGTGTGTGCTCGTCTGCACAAGAGTGTGTGTTTATGTAGTAAGTTAGTATCGGAGACTGTGCCGTCTGAGGGGTGAACCACCCCTCTCCACCAGTGAAGTTGAATTAGCAGAGCTTATGGAACGATTTCATGTTAATGCTGCCAAATACAGTTCCCTAATCTGCCGTGATTCCCTCTGCAGCATGGTCTTACTGCTTAAGAATACCCTGATTACTCTTCTATCACATACATTAACTTCTACTCCCCTCTGAGTTGAAAGCAGGAGTTGATGGAGGTTTTGGAGAGCTGGACATAACCACAGGGAAGTTAGAAGTTAGGAAAAGAGACACTTGATGGCAAAAGAAGGTCAATATAAAAACTGCTTTCTCCAAAGTGATCAGTAAAGTGATTGCTAATTGACTGTTTTTTTCCACTGATAAACACAACACCACCTCTGATTAGCTGTTTAGTGCATAACTGCGTCAACTTTGTGAAACCAACAGAAAGCAGCTAAACTTAATGATACCCCCTTAAGGAACAAACACAAAAGGAAACATGGAAAATAAACACAATTTACCTCCACTGACTTGGTTTCATGGGTGTAAGGGGGGGTGAAGACCAAGAAAATGAGGGGCAGAGGCAACTGAGTGGGTTCAGGGCTCTGGATTTAATTTCCGCTTTGCTCTGTGAGATAAGTCAAGCTTAATGAGCTGACAGAGAGAGATGGAGGGAGCAGAGGAGCTATGAGAGGTGGAGTACACAACACCGGGAACCAAAGGGAAGGAGAGAGAAAGGGCAGGAAGGGAGGAGGGAGGGTAAATGATTGTGGGAAGAGGGGGTATCCTGCAGATCCTGTCAGGCTGGATCCATGACGAGAGGGAGAGGTGATGAAGGGTGGGTGGGTGGTGGTGGTGGGGGGGCTACAAACGCTTTGTAAATGTGTGTGTGTGTGTGTGTGTTGTAAGAGACATAAATCTGCCTACACCATCCCATTGTGGGGACCGACCTCCATTTTGGAGACAAAAGGCGAGTCTCTGTTGCATAAATTATTCAGCTCGAATACAAAGAGCACCTTTAAGGTCAGGTCAGGTCAGGTGAGGTTTAGGTTACAGTTCAGCCAGTAGTAATGTGTAGGGCTAAGGTGAGTCTACAGGTAATGAATAAAGGTCAGTGTAATGGAAACATACCTGAATTTTCATTAGGTGAAAAAAGTATACAAAGACCTGGTTTACACACAATCCTCCAGGAGGTGTTGAACAGTTTTCCATGTTTGCTATTCTGTTGTATGTATGTGTACGTGTGTGTCTATAGAGACTCTCAGATGAACCCTGCTGATTCCTCTCATGCTGACAGTAGCTCCAGGACTTTTGCTGACAGCAGCTTTTCTTCTGAGTGTGTTTTGTGTTTTATTTATTTATTTATTTATTTTCCTTGAACGTGTGCGTCTGTGTGCTCACTTCTGTTCTTAAGGGAATCTATAGTTCCCCTTCCTCGATGTTTCTGCTTGTAATATTAATTCAAATCCTATACAAATATTACATTGGTGAGAATGTTGTAGAGGAATTTGTGAAGCGAGAAGCGAGAGAATTAAAACAACAACCAACAGCTGATTCGAGGGACTTTGTTTCATCCCATTTCTTTAATGAATTAGTCCACTTGTGTGTCTGTTTTCTGCTCAGTGATTCTGGACTAAATTAATTTTCGTCTTTTGCGATTACAGCTTGCCTACATTAAAAAAAGAAAGAAAACTAATGGTTTAAATTGTTACAATATGAATGTAACGGCTCTTAGATGAGAGCTTGACTGGAATAAGAGCAAAGGACGAGCTTGGAAGTGGGTGAAAGGTCATTCTTGAAGACTTAAAGGAGCTGTCCCAGTGCTGTATGCATAAGCTGACACTGGGAGCTGTCCTTGGTGCTGAAAGAAGCAGGCTCTTGCTTTGCTTCCCCTCACAGTCCTTCCCTTCTTTAAGACAATTCCTGAGCTGTATTGACATCGCTTCACATTATTGCAAGGTGCCAATAAATCCTCCCTTTATTAGACCATGTGTATTGATCCATTTTTTTTCCCCTCTCCTCACATCTCTAACTCTCTCTGCCCGTTGCTGCTTAATCCCCACTACCCCCCCTCCTCCTTTTTTTTTCCTACTCTTTCTTCATTCGAAGGGAAATGTCAAGCTCTATCTCTGTTGCAAGTCTGTGAGCTCTGTGGTAGGAGAAGGGGAGTGTCCGACGGAGTAAGGGGGAGCGCCATGACCCCCTTCTCTGGGGCTTAGCATTGGAGATTTGCCTAAATGCCAGCAAAGCTTTGATGGTGGCGTTGATAAGGTTGAGACAAAGGGAATGATATTTACATTTTTGCTGTTATGGCGGCATCACAGTCAAGACAAAGATACAGTTTTTATCGTTGGACCAACAGTTTGTGCATCAATGCTGTGCGTCTCTTTGAACACACACGCTTGCGAACAAAAGCTTTTCTTTGTTTTACCTGATCCTAGTATATTGTTCGGTGCACACAGGCACATATCTGAAAATGCTAAACAGGTGGAAGATAAGCTTGAATGATTTGCTGTGTGGTTGTGAGGATGTGTGTGTGTGTGTGCACCTGCGACAACGTTCCCCCGAGATGTAACTCCTGATGTACGGCGACTTGTGGATTTGTGTACGTGTGGATGTGTGATGTTAATCAGCCTGTCACGCTAAGACAGGGTCCTGCAGGGAAAAGCCTGTTGTGTCTGGAGTTCTCCACAGGACACCACCCCCCCCCTCCCCCTCACAAACATACAGAGCACACACAGACACAAACATACACACATACATATACGCAGTTGTTTTCTCTTTGTCTTGCTTTCCTTATTTCCTCCTCATGCCTGTGTGCTGAGCTGATGGAGGAGCTCGAGGCTTTAAAGAAGAAATCATCCATGAGGGAATGTGGGTCTGTCTGTCCATCAGTCCAGACTGAAATATTTCAACATGTTGGTCAATTGATGGTTTCATCTTAGAGTTCGGTGGGTTTTACTCTACAAGTCAAAATGTCAATATTTTCCAATTACTATTAAATTTTTCAATTACCAATTACTTTAATTCATGAATGAATGCATGAAAATTTCTAAAATTTTCCATCCAATCAGAGCTTCCAACCACAGCCCTGCTAAGTTAAAAAAAAAGAAGAAGAAAGAAATTAATAAAGTGCAGAGTTGCAACACTTGTAATTTATTTGTTAGATTTAAAAATCTATTAATTTAAAAAACTTTAATAAATCTATGAGAAAAGTGCTTAAAATTATTTGTATGTAAACCTTTTTTTTAAACTCTAATTTTACAGATTTTTTAAATTAACTTTTTTTTTCAGTCAACAAAATTATAATTTATTTATTTGTTTTTCTATTTAATAGATAAAACTCTTAAGTTTACATTTAATACTTTTGAATATAGTTCTAAAACTTGACACATTTTTATTTTTTGCAACAAAAATGTTGAATAAATAATTTGTGTCAGTTATATAAAATATATTCAAACATAATTTACATTTAATTTACTTAAAGTTGAAGTTACAGACTGTATTTTACTTTATTATTGAACTGTGTGCATACTGAATGTAGGTAATACAATAGGAAAATAAGTAAAACAAGCAAGTTACAACAAAGAGAAGAGGAGGTGCATCACAGCATGCCATGGGAGAGTAACAGCTTCCTTCGCCACCTATGCTCACATGTACCACAGCTGCCTGCGATTTCACACTGTGCACATCTGTGCACACAAAGAGCCCAGAAGGACTTTTGTCAAATCGTCACCTCGACTCACACATGTTGTAACTGGTAAAGCCACTCACACACTATCACTCCCTCCAACACTTACACCTCATACATTTTGCTTCATGCTCGCACAAGCATGAGCGCGCACACACACACACACACACACATACACTTGCCTCAGGGCTGTAATTTGTCTTCTGTTATCCATTAGTACAGGTGGATGGAGCAAATGGAAGAAATGGGAAATGGTAAACGCGACTGAAGAAGTTGTAGAGAGATATAGTTGTTGTTGGTGGCTGAAGGGTAGAAAAGTGTGGCACAGAAAGAGGATATCAATAGGATGCCTGTGTGGACCATATTTAGTATCTTCAGCATTACTCTGTGTTACCCCCTGTGTAAACACGAGTGGTAACAGACAGCATGCCCTGAGGCTGCAAAGGCCAGTGAACCCTTGGCATTTGCATTATTAGATGTCCACTTGTATCTTCTTTACAGCTGTCAGGGTTATACTGTAGAGGCTACTGGCATTTCTGACTGTCCAGTTAGCCTTGACCTTACATCCTTTTTTTTCCTTTCTTTGGCTTCCCCACATCAACGCACGCACTCGTATGATGGGGGATGATTTTGTACTCCAGAGAAGATATCTGTTTAATAGAGATAAGTTTCTCGCACGCTCTCGGAGCTCGGTTTGATTTCTATCTCCTCTGTGACTGTTCCCTATAGATATGTGGCGTTCTGTGAGGGCAAAGAAATATCAGATCAATTAGTGAAGTGTGCGCACTGGCTTTTAAAGAGTGGAAATAGCAACAACAAATGCAACAACTGCACTGACATTGTTGTCATCAAAGCAAATGCTGGGATAGATTCTTACTCTGGAGAGCAGTGCATGGTGGGATAAGGTCACCCTGCTCTGAGAATTGGCTGCTTCATTTCCCAGAGTGCTGCTTGAGTGACTGCTTCAATGGCTGTGTGTGTGTGTGTGTGTGTTAGTAGTAGAGTGAGCGATGTCAGGGCCCTGAGCGGACAGCCTTTTTTCAGCTGCTGTTAATCACACTCCATCTTTGACAGAAGCCCAGTGTTCAGACGTTTACTGTACTCTCCACCTCCTCCATCCAACACTTGAGGCAACTCTTTGTCTGTTCTTCTCTTTGGCCTCCTCTGCTCAGCGGCTTTATTTAGTCCCCAACAATCACATGGATTGATGACGAATCAACCGTCACTCATTCATGTAATGAGGACTGAAGTTGATACTTTACAAGTGATGCTTTATTGCCTCTACCAGAGCTCTGTTATGTAGTGCACCTTAAATAAATTATCAGTCAGTCAGTGGCTAAAAAATACTTTCATGGCTAATTTTCTCAGGAAAAATGACAATAATCTGTTAATTCTGTCTTGTCTAGTGTAAAGACTTAAAAAAAACTGTCAGTTAGTCATCTCCTATGCTGGAGCCTATCCCAGCTGTCATTGGGCAAGAGATGGGGTCCACCCTGGACAGGTTGCCAGCCTATCCCAGGGCTAACACAGAGACAAGCAACCATTCACACTCCCACTCACACCTATGGTCAATTTAGACTAATCAGTTCACTTGACAAACATGTCTTTGGACACTAAAAAAATACTGGTAGTCAATAAATATGTATATGTATTAATAACATGAGCAAATACAGGAAGGACCTCAAATACTGGGGAAAAACAAGGGTGCATAAAGTAAGCATAGTATACCTGAAGATCTTTCACAATAAAAGCCTTGTTAACCCTTTTACACCTGAGCCTCCAAATTTCCATCTGGATGTTTTATGCTTATTTTGATTTCAAATTTAACATGAAAAATCTAACATTCATGTGCAGTTACAGTGTTTTTGTTCACTAAAACTCTAAAATCATAGTCTGCTTTTGTGTTTTTCTGTTATTCTTGCTTCAGCATCACTGTTATTACACTCTTACAACACGTAGTATGTAGTAAATCATAGTAATCGTAGTAAATCACCTACTTTGCCGGCTTCTGGGAGAGGTATTGGTGAAATTACCGTAATGACACCATATTCACCGTAAAGTGCAACATCTCAGCTCTCGGGAACTGTTGGCATTTTTCTAATTGCGCAAACCGTGACGTAATTAGGGTTATCCAGAGACGCATGTGCAGACCTGACGCAATACTCAGAAATAAACGGTGTTTGTCCAAAAACTGTTACATAAAGTGCTCAGTTTGTATTTACAGCTTAATACAGCAACTTGAATCTTTTGAGATGCTTGAGCCCAATAAAAGCCTCAACATGAGGCTCTGTAGCTGTTAAACTATTCAAACAGAGGAAATTACTAATAAAGGCCCACCATGTGTAGTTGGGGTAATTAAATGCCCAGGCCTCTATTTGTGGAGATGTGTTAAATCATTATAAACTGAACACTTTGTTTTTCCTGTGACTGGACAACACATGACTGCTTGAGACACTGGACTCCGGGAAACTTCTTTTTTTTTTTTTTGGCATCACCTGTTTTTTTTAAAGACCAAACAAAAAGTTGACAGAATAACAAAACAACCAAAGAAGAAAAAAAAACGCTTACAAAACCAACCACATACACACAAGATGCACGAGACGAGTTGTCACGAGGGACCACTACTTGTTAACTTGACAGGCTTGTAGAGCATCTGCCCCGTACACCATATGGCACTGGTACAGAGAGGAACAGCTACACAGAGAGGGACACATATGTGGAAGGAGATTCAGTAACAGGGAGCCGGAGAGGGAACGCAGGACTCGATAATATCTTTATAGTGCAGCGAGTCTCTCACAGCGATGGGCAGCAGCACAAGTAAAGCTGATAAAATGTGATGGCTGACCTTCTCAACAGTTAGTGCAGTTTAGATACACATTCATCCACACGCAGTTAATACGCCCACAGACTCCAAATAGCTACATGCCCAAATTTAATTTCTCTCATTTGTAACAAAGAAATGAACATTGTCTGCTATTGATATCACGAAAAGGTCACTACAGCATCTTGTTTCAAAAGAGTTTTCAGATGTCTCTTTTCAAACAAAGTTGTGGGTCTTACTTTTGGGGGCCAACGAAACACTTTGTGTGAACTTCACTCCCTCCTTCCTCCTCCTCCTCCACTCTCAGCCTCCAGCCTCTCTCCACTGCCAGATGGTACAGCCCATCACTGTTAACAGGCAGAGATGGGAAGAAGGAAAGAATAGTGAGATGGGGATAGCCGTCCAGGCCGTCCATGTATTATTAATTTTGAGTAATAGAGGCTTGTATGGCTGCATACATTATTGAGGCCAGGTCCTTCTGAGGGCAGTTAAGCTGAAGTGGCGCTTGGCTTAATGGATTGGGACACAGTCAGGCTGAGAGCACATTTACCAAGTGCCTGGAGTAAAGTTAACACCTGTTTATTGCAGGCTGCAGATGAGAGTAAATCTGAAACTTTAAAATTACTTCACACCAGTGTAGTGCAAATGTATGATGCAACAGGGTGGCAAAGCACAGCGTACACTACTACTACTACTGTACCTTACCGAGTACAGTTCAACACTTACATGCAGTTGGTTACAGTTAAAAAAAATACATTTGATGTACTTTTACCGTATTTTCTGGACTATTGAGCGCACCTGTCTATAAGCCGCTATTGAATTTATTCGAACAGTTTCATGTGGTCCACTCTGACCAGGTCTGATGTGACGACGCTAAATGTATCAGTGGCACGGAGCTTGCTAGCTTGTAAAAAGCTAACGAGCTTCATGCCGCCGATACATGAGCCACACCGGTGTTTAAGTTCAAAGCGTCGGAAAAAAGTAGCGGCTTATAGTCCGGAAAATACGGTATACAGCTACATATCTATTTGTATAGCAGAAACAATGGAAATTAATTTTTAATGACAACAAAATGTCAAAGGAGAATCATCTCCATGTAGCTTTGTGGAGAGTTTCAGCATCTTTTAGCTTTTTAATAAGTGTACGTGGTCAGGTTGCCTCATTTGACTTTAATTAGTTCTTGATTTCTTTGCCACTTGGTGCTGAGCAGGTAAAGTTTGTAATGCAGCATCCATCTGTTAAAGATGCAGACATTTTTTTGGGAACAAGTGAAAGCCATTTTTTAGTTATTATTGGATTAATACATTGAAATGAGGTTCACATTGTGCTGTGTCTGAGAGCTCCTACAAAAACCTGCATTGTGCACTTTCAGTACAACAAAGTATACATTCAGAGATGTGCATTTTCTCTGGATTACACGAGACTGTAATAAGTATCTGTCATTTTTACAGTCTGATACGATCTGTCAGCAGTTTATAGTGTGTGGCCTTAATATTGCTGCAGATATCTGCCTACCTTTCACAGCAGAGATCTAATCTGATATTATTAGTATTGTTTTCTGGCCTGCATTAGCATGCAGTGCTTTCCTCCTGCTTCTTGTGTAGGTGTATAAAAACATGACTCCGATAAAGAGAATCTGATATGAGGAGATGTTGAGAATCTTAATGTGTTTGCTGTTGCATAAGTAATCTTGTACTTCATCGGTGTCGGCTGACTTCACACGCACACACGCATCCATACACACTTAGCTGTTGGACCATAAAGCTTGGAGAAGTCTATGTTGGTTTGAGTGGGAGGAGTGTGGGGTGATCCTCTCAGCTCTGTGGCAGGTCCTGTCATTGGAAAGAACAGTATCACTCTGCATTTACATTGATCCTTATTAGGCCTGGAGATTAAACCCTCAGCAAGTGTGAGCTTCGCTGGGGCTGCAGCTCCTTGAAGTTTCACTGTGTAGCACTCTTACATAGGCATAAATACACACACACACACACACACACACACACACACACACACACACACACTTACATGCTCTCAGTCACTCTGCGCTCTTGCTGTCGCGCTTTGGCATTAATCTAGGACACAGTCACCAGGAGACATTTCTCCGTCTGAACCTTTTTTTTTCATGTGGATTTTTTAATTCACACTTTCACAGCAAGTCAGTGTTTTAAATTTAGCTGACAGGAACTGCAGCTCTTGCAATTTAGTTTTTAGAATAATTAGTTTTTAATCAGCAAATGTTGCCTTCAGAATATTAATTTTTAAGGTGTTTTATTTATTTATTTTTTTTTATTCCTTGAACCAAAAATGGCTTTGATTTTAATTTATATTGTTGGTACTAATAGAAGCACTTCAGTTTCTAATCAAACCTTCATCCTTTTAAAGCAGAGGTGCATGCAGCTGAGTGTGATGGGATGGACTGAGGTCTCCAGGGTAACAGGACAGGTCATGCAGTGTTGTGATGTTGCACAGTTTCCAATTATATTATGGGCTGTTTGCTTCCCAACCCTGTGTTGCGGTGTCACCCTGGCAACTAGCCAGCAATGCAAGGCGCAGGACCGCAACATCCAGGGCACCTGTGTGTGTATGTGTGTTAGTACTTGTGTGTGAGTCATAAAGAACATGAAGAGAAGGTGGAGACGGGGAACAAATATATGTATATACACAGCCTCAAGCAGAAAACACAGAGTAATTCAACCTTACAAATTTCCATATCCATTAAAATTCCCATGCAATCTGCAACATAAGTGGCTTTAAAAGTGACTTTCAATTGACATTTTTTTAAAGGGGAGTCATTCAAATCTGCCTTTGAGCTTACACGGTTTGCATATTAGCTTATATCGTACTGTTTGTAATAATATCCAGAATATTAATGTACTGTGCTGTTTAAGCGGAGGAGATACACGCACACTACAAATATGTGCGATTATTATTTTGTGTCTTATCTCTCGCTGCCTCTCGGAAACACCTCTTCTGTGCTGATAATGGGGGGTTTATGCGCGCTGCTCCCCACAGGGACGAGAAACTGAGCTCGTGTGGAATTTATATATACGTCCACACTTTCACTTACATCGCAGGGACATGGAGAGAAAGAAAAGTGACTGGTAGAGATAGACGGAGAGAGCCAATATTATTTGCCGGGTGTCTTACGTTGTGTATTCTGCAGGGAGATAGGGATCAGGGTGTGTTTCTGTTCTGACATGGACGAAGAGCTGCAGAGCACAGACCAGAGCACAGATAGGGGAGGATGGAGGGAGGAAGAGAGGGAGCAAGGCGAGGGAGAGTGTTAGAGAGATACAGATCAGGACCTGGAAGCAGTTCTCCTGTGTCCTGTCATAGATGAGAGGCGAGGTGATAAGGAGAAAGAGGAAAGGACAGAAAGAGAGGAGGGCATGAAAATGGAGGGGGGTGAAGAAAGGGCAACACGAGGCATTTTACTACTTGTTCTCAAATGGAGCAGTGGGTGAAGGGATCAGTGCAGGAGAGAAATGTCAGAGAGTCACCGCAGTGTATCGTTTTGTTTCTGCGTCACGCAACTCTCCAGTGCTGGATGTGTAGTAGTTACTTCAGAACGATGCAGATGTGAAGGCGATGTGACAACATTTAAATCCAATGATGATCACATGATGCCTCATTGACAGAATGTTTGCAGTTTAGTAGATAGATAAATAGATTTTAGAGTAAAATCTATTTTTTCTTTAACTCATTTATACATTCTCTGTAGTGTACCGTATTTTCCGCACTATAAGGAGCATCGGGTTATAAGTTGCACCTTCAATGAATGGCCTATTTTAAAACTGTTTTCATATATAGAGTGCACCGCATTATAAGGCGCATAGAATAGAAACTACTGTAGTGGCTGGGGTTGTGTTATCCATCCATTTAGATCAGGGGTGTCAAACTCGTGCCATGGAGGGCTGAGACATTGCAGGTTTTCTTTCTAGCTGGTCACCAAAGCAGGTGATTTTAATCATGAACACCTCAGTCAGTTTGAGGGAAGGAGCTCATCAATGAGATCAGCTGCTGGAGACTGGTTGGAAAGAAAACCTGCAGGGTCTTGGCCCTCCATGGCATGAGTTTGACACCTATGATCTAGATGAAGCTGCGCTAAAGTGAATGTCAACAAAACAGTCAGATAAGTCAGTCAGTCAAACTTTATTAATAAAAAACAAACCAACGTTCTGACAACTCTATTCACTCCCAAAACAAGCTAGTGCATTCACAATACGGTACCGTACGTACCGGTAGCTCTTACCGGTATTTGCGCCACCTTCATTGAAAACAATGTATTTCCAACTCCATTTGTCACAGTTCAAAGCTACATGAACAGCTGTTTTATTTTTTTTCTCCGAGGTAACGTCAGTGATGTAGTATTATCTTTTACCAACAGCAAGGTACAACAGGTAGTGCAACTTTTTATCACGTAGTTAGTGCATCACAAACGTGGAGGGAACTTTTCCCTGATTCAGTAAACACGTAAAAGAAACAGTCTGATACCGCTACGGTAAATCAAACCATTAGCCATAATT
>OOFC01024894.1:0-26352 GCA_900323345.1 Pseudochromis fuscus | reverse complement strand
AATATAGTGAAAAATGTTGGTTAAAAACAACAAAATTTGGGGAAAACAGACCATCTTCCTGGATTAAATTAACCCAGCATGTAGTTAGTCCACACCAGTTCTGGGCAGAAACAAACTAACATTTTAGTACATAAAGAACAACAAAATATTCAGTAAAAACAATAAAATGTTGGGCAAGAACAACTAAATGTTGGGTAACAACAAGATGTTAAGTAAAGAACAACAAAATATTCAGTAAAAACAATAAAATGTTGAGTAAAAACAACAAAAAGTTGAGTAAAAACATCTTAAAGGGTTACATTGACCCAGCATATAGTTAGTTCTATATTTATCCAGTTCTGAGTAGAAACAACGCAACATTTTTTAGGGTGTACAATAAATCAAAGATGCACAATCACCTATCACCAAATACCTGATCTATAAAAGAACAATGTAGTCAAAAGTAAATATTACATTTAGAAGGTTACAAGGCAATTGTAATGTCATCTGAATTAAGTTACAGATCCACCGCAAACACATTAGGTCTTAATCACATATGTGCAAGTATGTATTTACTTTTCTCTGCTGTAAAGGTTCCAACAATAAGTGACAACAATAGATAAAATATAAAATTTACATTTAAAATAATAATAAAATACACATAGTATGTCCTACTTCACTCACATTTCCACCAGCTGTGTCTCACCATTTCTGTTACTTTCTACTTCTACTCGACTACATTTCAGAGGCACATATTGTACTTTCTACCTCTACATTTTTAAAAGCTTCAGTTATGTTCAAGATGAATATTTGACACCACCTGCATGATCTGACTACAGAATTAGCGCCACCTGCTGTTGAAATCTATGAACTCCTGATATTTGCAGGAGCCAAATGTCCATCAGTATATTTACACATTGTGATAAAAACTCAACTATTTTGACCTGTCAAAGAAGTGAGAACAAAAAATTATGAGTAACTATTAAAAAAGACCATAAAAACATTGCAATTTTATAGACACCACAAATATTGCAAAACAACTTATAAAGAGAGCGACTTTAAGCTATTTACACGTTTATTCAACACTTTTACAGTATTTACAGCATGTTAAAGAAGTCTTTTTTCCCATTTTAACTAAAACTAATTGTAGAAAAATATATTTGCAGCATTATGTTTTGATAGTTTAAACTACAAAATAAACATTCGTGAAATTTTGAATTTGTAAATGTACTTTTTGTGTATTGTCAAATATTTGATTTACAGGTAAATGTTATTTGACATTACACATATGTGAATGTATGCACTCATAGTTAAAATGCAGCAAACACATACAATACTGGACCTGGAGACATTTAACCACCACACCACTGAATAGCAGTTTTAAATTCATGTGGTTTTACAATTCTGAAAAGATGTAAAACACTATTCATTTGATCTTAATCTTTGTGTGTGTAAAATTGATTACTCTTTGAATCATGGATGACTTTACTGGCAAGTGGCAAATACACATTTAGTCAAATTTTAGAGCTTAACTTAGTGTTTATGGAAAAGCTACCTGCACATTCCCGTCAACACAAATTACATATAGTAGAATATACTTAGTGACAAAAACTCATCCACACACGATTGGACAAACTTTATTTACAAACTTATTTTGTTGTCATCTTAAAACAGTATGTACAATACATACAAAAGAACAGAAGTCCACAATTACATCAAGAAAAGGACAAACAGTAGCAATGAAGGTACAGTACAGCTCAGAGTAGAGGTATTAGACAATCTGTTAGAAATTGAAAGTGCTCTGGTTTTCACTGATCTGAAACGCATAACCATCATTAGTAGCTTCTGGGGCGACACACTCCACCACCTCCTCCTGTTAAAAGTAAGAAGCATGTGGTAAGAAACACTCAGACACAGAAAGGTTTACGTAAAAACTCAGTGTGAATCTCTTCCACCTTACACCTACCTCGTCAGAGAAGTATTTCTCAATCAGATGGAGGGCGGCTTTGTAGACCATCTCGTTTTCATGAGACTGCAGCGCCTCAATCTTGTCCAGTCCTCCAAATTCTTCAATCATCAGACTCAGCTTGTCGGATTCCCCGATTTTATCTCCAGCCTGAAAGCAAAACACACATCAGCACAAATGTACAGTCAGCCGTCGATCAGGTGATAAATGAACGGATGCATCAGATGTGGGAAAACCCCATTTCTATTTCGTCATGATAATTCACTCACCATGAAGATATTGGTAATCGCATCCAAGATGACAAGGACAGTTTTGCTGTCCCTGGAGGAGAGCAGATTGAGGAGAGGCTCAATCACATTGGCCTGCACGAGGTAAACCACCTGCTGAACAGTGCCCCCGCTGGTGAAGTTTGTAACTGCCCACACAGCCTCTTTCTGAGTTTTGTAGTCACCCTGCAGAGGAAAGAGAAGAGGATGTTATGACCTTTAAATGCAGGCAGCTGTTTTACAACTGGCAGAAATTAGGAGAGATTTCCAAAATACTATAAAACATACCCGCACAAGAGTTTCAACTAGGTATGGAACGAGGCCTGCGTTGATGACCTCCTGGATCTGGGTGTCCCTCCCTGCTGTGACGTTGGACAGAGTCCACGCTGCCTCTTTCTGGATGTTGGCCTTTTTGTGGCGCAGCAGGTGGGGGAACATGGGCAGGGCGCCACCATCCAGCACTGCCTGTGTCTGCTCGTCTGTACCGGTCACAATGTTGCCGATGGCACGGAGAGCGGGCGTCTGAAGGAAAGATCAAAGCGGTCGTTGAAACTCTGAGAACTGACTATCACCCTCTTGATGTACACCACTGACACAGACAAACACACAAGTGAGAGTGGACACTCACAACCACAGACAGCTCCTCAAAGCCGAGCAGCTTCACCAGGCGAGGAATCAAACCGGCCTGGACCACCACCTCAATGCGATCATTTGCACCATCTGTCAGGTAGGAAACAGCCCAACAGGCATCAGCCAGCACCTCCAGGTCATTGTGGTGGAGCAGACGGATGAGAGTGGGCAGGATCTGCTGGATTGCAGCCATCGGAGGGGAGGGGTTCTTGTTGCGGCAGAGGTTGGACAGTGTCCACGTCACATTTCTCAGGTAGCCAGGCTGCAGAGAAATCAGGCAGGTATTAGTAGTAGCCCAAATAAATGTCTAATTGAGTAACGACGCCACCTAGTGTCTAATCAAGTGAATAAACTGAATTTGATCATTCAACAAATGTGTTTTTTGATAAACTACTGTACTCACAGTAAGTACAGTGAAGTTGGGGACGGCCAGCAGGCTGAGCAGAGGGGCCACAGCTCCATGCTTGATGACCCTGTCTCTCAGAGCTGATCCATCACCTAAATGGGAAATAAATAAAATAATCCATGAATAAAAATGTGGTCTTTCTATAGTCACAACTGTACTAAATATAACATTTTCTGTCAATTACCAGCAATATTTCCAAGGGCCCAGACCGCCTGTTCACTGATGTGCTGGTGAGGGGAAGTGACCAGCCCAATAAAGGCAGGGATGGCCCCGCCCTCCACAACTGCAGCTGTCTGATCACTGGTCCCGGAGGCGATGTTGGTCAGAGCCCAGGACGCCTCGAACTGGATCGGAGGGCAGTCCGCCAGCCCCAGGAAGGCGACAAACTTGGGGATCAGACCGGCGCTGATCATCTCATTGATCGGAGGGTTCTTCTCACGAGACAGCAGCTTTCTGCATACAGAACAGAACAGTTAAATATAACATTATGGCAGCCTCTCTCTTTTGGTTGTAATGTACCATGTCATTTAATGAATGGTTAGTACCGTGCAGCCTGTGTAGCCTGCAGCTGGGACTCAGAGACACCACTGGTCACTCCTGCAACAATCTCTTCGACGGTCCACTGCCTGAAAGCCTGCACAGAGGGAAACAGGAGGTTTACAGGATATGAAAACATGCATTATACATTTGACACTAACACTGAACCCTGTACACGCACACTTTTACCAGTCTAGAGGATATTTAATGTTGAAGACTTATACTGACAGCACTTCAGTTCAGTAACAGCTTCTGGTCTCTTTGTGGGGTAGATCCAGATGGAAAGCTTCATTTAATTCATGCAATATCACCCTGAACAACATCACCTCCATTTAAATGGTGGATCTGAGGACTGACCTGACAGTTCTGGGTCCTCTCTTGAAGAGGAGAGGTGGCCTCCTCGGGCAGGGCGGACACATTCCTCCTTTTGAATATTTGATCATCTTTCTTCGCTTTGCGGAGCTCGACGTTCACCTCCGCTCTCCTGCGTCGAAGCTCCTGTATTTATTTATTTATTAAAACAAAGATATTAGCAAATACAGTTCTTGGTCTAACGGGTTTTGGCTAATTAAACTTGTTTATTTTCACTCACGCCGGCATCTTTGCCTTTGTTCTTGAACTGGTTCAGACGTGCAACGTTCTCAGACATTTTCACGGGAACTTTAGCAGTAGTGCAGTGAAAATAAATCACGTTTCGTCGTGTTGATCCTGCATTAAAATAATATTTTCAGACGTTAGTGGGTGAAGTCTGGGCGGCCTGGTGATCCTGCAGAAGAAACACGTCAAGCTAAGCACACTCCCTATTGGACGTTACAATAAACTCTACCACTAGCTCGTTAATGTGGAAAATACAGTCATACATAAAAACACAGTACAATAATAATATTTTTTTCACAAAAACAAAGGAAAACAAAACGTGACATTATTTTTAAAACCACAGCCTAAGCAGAAAACACGCGCTTACCTGGTGCTCAGAGAGAGGTTGTGGTAGAAAGTGCCGCACAGACCTTTAAATTTCTGCGACTGACTCTTCTGATTGGTCCGTTCGAGCGAAAGCATCCAACCGACTCCTCTCATTGGTCCATTTAAAAGAAATCACAGAGCAAACAGGAAGTGTCGTCAGTTCACGTGATAAAGCATCGCGAGATTTCCACAGTGGACTCTGACAAGGTCGAATCTGAACCAGGGTCGGTTTTGTGCTCTCTTTGTGAAGGAGATAAAGGGAGGAACTGTTCCCAGATCAGCGAATTTTCTTTCTAGTCTCACGAGGAAATAATTCACCAAGGACCATGCTTAAATGATAATTTGAGTTCATTTTAATCAATAGTTTTCTTTATCTGACATTTTCAGTCGTGCTCGATGATATTTATGATTTAACATCTAAAACGTGAGATAATATAGACATTTCTTTAAAATTCTTGTTGCCACATGTTGTCTGTAAAGACATGACAAATTATTCTTTAATTAGTTTTTTTGCCAATTAATTGAAGTTCTTCTCAAGAGTAAACAATTCCCAATTTCAGACCTTTCATAAGATATGGAACCATCAGAATTGTTTTTTCAGTTTTTTTCATTATGATTCTTGTAATCTAGATTTTACAGTATTTGTGCTTTACATTACATTTTAAAATTTTAATAGAGATGTCAACAACTGCAGAGTCCCTCATGTACAAGATTATGAACTTGTGTGCACAGTTTATGGATCTTGTGCATTTTAGCAAAGCGTCCATTAACATATGAATACGAAACGATTATGGAGAATAAGGTATGGGTCTTGTGAACAAAGATAATTATTTTGTATCAATGCTAATATTTGCACATACGAGCATGATAGTGTGAAGACCATGACTATAAGTCTATAACTTTATTCACTGCTGATTTCTCAAGTGGATTTATATCACGGCAATGTTCATAGTGTTATTGCCCCATTGCTAAAATGCAATTAACTACTAAAAGATCCGTAACCTGTGGGCACAAAAATAGACATGATAGGACAATTATCTTGTGCAACAATATTAAAACATCTGTTGTGTCACATTGGCCAAAATACTACAGCAAAGAAGAAATCAGGCTTTTGAATTTTATTAAGTTCCATATACATCAATATTTTTTCAGCTGTAATACAAAAAAAAGAAAAAGAAATCAAGTCAAAATCTGACAAATTTTTACAAACAGGGCAGGAACCTTCAGATACGTCATTTCATCCTTCTCAGTCAGTCACTACTGCAAAGCAATTAATTTACAATAGCTTATTACTGTACTTTCAAAAGGTTATAGAAGTTTAACCAAGCAGACTACCGATGTCCAGATATTTAGTACTTTAGTACTTAAACTGTCTTTCATGCCACTTCAGACTAAACAATGAGTGGAAATGGGGAGAAAACATTATTCCACTGTGATATCTGAATTTAGACACAAAACTCTTGATACATTATGCTCAGTAAAACTCAGCCATTGTATGTCAGTATTCAGTTTCCTATATCATTGGACATGATGACCACAAGGATGGCCTGAGGGATTTTTTTTTAACTTTTTTTTACCAAGTAAGAAAAAAAATAAAAAGACTGAGATTCAAAAAAATAAAATACATGGAAATATGAGAGCTCCATGAGAGTCTTTTCTCCGAGGTAAACTTTCTTCTGAAATGCCTCAGTTGTTCTCGCTCCTCTGTACAGTCCCACTGACGAAGACAGGTCCACTACAGCTGAAACAATCCTGTGAAAGCAGCAAGTGCTGGACGCCCCCCTCCCCCGGGTCGCAGCGGCGGCGGCGGTTGGTCAGAGGAGCAGATCCCCAACACAGGGTGAGGCAGAGTCCGTCACAGAGTTACAGTTCAGAAAAGCCATATTCTTGGCAAGTGCATTTTGTTTTTGCGCAATGTGCGATGCTTTCTAAGAGGCCGAAGAAGACTGAAGCTTGTTGTTATGAGACCTACAGAGTGCGGAGAGAGGGGGAGAGTTGAGAGCCCTTCGCATTTTGTTTATTGCTGCACATCTCAACAGTGATCACACGGACACAGAGGATGCAACAGGGGAGTCGACGCAGGATCCCTCAGCCATGTTGTGATGTAATTAACAGGGAATGCCTTAAATAGTGAAGAGATCTTTACCATGACTACAAACTGAGGTTGTGAAGTACGGAGGAGGAGGAGGAGGAGGTCAGATACCTCTCTCTCTCTCTCCTATGTAGAGTCATAAAATAACACAATCTAAAATGATTAATTTCAACATTTAAAACCATCAGACGTATCTTACAGTAACTATATACATTCAAGACGACCACCTTTACGACCAGCTAAATCAAACTCACGGGGAGGTGGCATACAAAACTTCTCATAAATATCTCTTTATAATAAAATATGCAGCTTTATACACTTTAGTCCACATTCTCCTCAGACCCAATCCAACTCAGTTGTACAACAGAAATAAATATGAAACGAGAATGCATTTAAAATTGGACTGGACAGAAGCGAGCTGGTGGAAGTGATTGTTCCTTGAGGCCTGATTTGAGATGATGAGAAGAAAGCGTGTCCCTCAATTACAGCAGGCACACACATCAACATGGCTGCCGTTTCATTATTACTGAAAAGTGATCACAGCTGGTTCCTCAAAACTTGAAATTGGTGGCATTTATTAAGAAAGCACATTTGGTGATTGTGTGTGTTTGTATTTTTTTTTTTTTTTGGTAAAGTTTTCATGTCACATTATTTCTAGAGACCCCAGCATCCAGTCCAGACTCCAGCTAGACTGGCCCACTTAAGAATCTGACAATCTGTAAGAAAGAAGAAAATGGGATGGCATAAATCAAAAAGCATGCAGCAAAAGGTGAACAGACACAAATGCAAGATGATACACAGTACACATGTAAACATGGCACTAAGGGCTGATGAGACATTGGACACGAAGAAGTCCTAATGTCTGTCAGCTTTGCTGTTTTTTAGTACTGCCAAGAAACCCTTAAAAAAAAAAACAATGCCAACTACAGTCTACAAGTAAAGCCCAATCTACTGTACAACACCGTGACTACACACATGCTAGCAGTACACAGAGAAAGAAAAGTGAATGGCAGCCATAAATGCACAAACTACAGAAGGAGCAAATTAAACTGGCATGACAGTGTTTACATAAGCAGAGAGGAGGGAATCCTGGAAACCTGGAGAGAGTGCAGTGGTACCACAGCATCGTCGTACCTGCTCGCTTTGAAACCTTTCAGCTTCTGCACGAAGAAGGCCTCGAGCACCTCGGCGCACTGAAAGAAGGGCGTGTCGTTGGGGTTGTAGTAGCGGCAGTTGTCGAAGATTTTGGTCACGTCCGCCACAAACTCGGTGAGCTTGTGGTAATGTCGCTTTTGCAAACGGGTTTCCATGGTGGAAAAGTCTGTGAGGGAGAGGGAAGCACATGAAGCACGGGAAGCGTTTTCCTACACAACACTGCCTATGGCTAAAATACAACACCTGAAGAAATTATTTAATTCAACTACCATCCTGCTTTCTTTTTTTTTTTTTTTTGAGAACATTTTCACAATCAGCTTCTATCTCACCCATTGGCTCTTTGATGACGCGGTAATAATCCGGTGCGTCGTGCGGATCCACTGGTTCGAGGAAAGGCCATGCCATTTTGTGAGACTGAAATAACACAAAACAATTACAATTGTTTAAAAAAAAAACAAAACACACCACCAAAAGTCAGCAAATTACCATAGGTAAAAATAAATAAATAAGCTAGCCAGTTCAGTAAATATTAACTGAAAACCTTCCCTAATCCTACCTTTGCCAAGGAAGTTATTTTTTTGTCTGCTCTAGTTCAATGTTTTCTCTAAACATGGTGTACACCTCATCATAAACGGGCTGAAAGCACATTCTGTTTGATGCGTCTCTGTCCATTTACTTTTGAGAACCCTTCACTTGAGGCTCTTTTCAAGATGTAATTTTCTCAAATCTTCCCGACTCGTTTCTCACCTGTAACGAGCGTAATATTCTTTTCAACCCCTCGTAGTCTTTGTCTGTGAGCGGCGTGAGGACCGTCATGGCGTCTTCTGTCGACTGACACTGCGGGCACACGTACACGTCGATGTGATTGGCTTCGCTTTGCAGGATGCCCACACAGCGTCCGTGGTACCAGTTCTGGCAGCGATCGCAGCCGATGTAAAACCTGTGGGTGGACAGGGGATAAGATCAGGTTAGTACACCAATGACAGAGTTCCCACTGAGGCTTTCTGTGGACGTAAACATATACAGGCTCTCTTACTGTGATTCGTCGTACGGTGTCCGGCAAATGCAGTACAGCTCCTCGTTACTTCCCCCCTCCTGACCACGTTTACAGTCATTACAAACAAAGTCCTCCAACTTCTTCGCCTCCTTCTCTGTGATGCCGACACAGGCGCCGTGGAACCAGTTGGAGCACAGGTCACACCCGATGTAAAACCTTCGAGGAAAATACAATCCTCTTAATGACAGTGATTCAACAGTCATCAACAGTAATGGTGTCATATGTGTGGCTTACTTGGACTCGTCGTAGGGTGTTTTGCAGATACAGTACAGCTTGGTGTCCTTCTTGTGATCCTTTGAGGTAGAAGACAGCTTCTTCTTCTTCTTGTGTTTCGATGAGCTGGAATCTCTTTCCTTGTCTCTGTCCCTGTCTCTGTCCTTGTCCCGGTCCCTGTCCCGATGTCTGTCTCGCTCTCTGTCCCGTTCCCGCTCTCGCTCCCGCTCTCTGTCTTTATCTCTGTACCGATCTCTCTCCTTGTCCTTGTCCCGGTCCCGTTTCTTGTCCTTGTCGTGATGCCTGTCCCTGTCTTTGTTTCTGTCTTTTTCTCTCTCGTCGTCCCTCTTGCGCTTATGGGATGAGGAAGGTGGGGTCCCTGTGTGGGCGCTGTGGGAGGAATGTGTGGAGTGGGGAGGGTGGGAGGAGTGGGAGGAGGAGGAAGACGAGGAGGACGAGGCTGCTTTGACCGTTGCGGCAGCGGCTTGGGCGATAGCAGCTCGGGCCTTCTCCTTTTCCCTCTGCAGCCTGGCGATGTCTCGTCTTAGCTCCTCCTGAGAGAGAGACAACGCATGAAATGTAGAAGCTTCAAAAACACCTGTGGATTTGATGCTTGTTACCATAGCTACAGAGGAGAGAGGAGGAAGCAGTAGGTACAAACTGAAACCAGTGAAATGTTTCAGCTCTCTGGTTAAAATGATCTTAATGGATTGTGTTGAAAATCTACACGCAGGATGATAACGTCTACAATCTGAGACTGTTTGGTGGAAATCAAGCATGGATTATGTCTTGTAGGGCTGCAACGATTATTCGACATAATCGATTACGTCAATTACAAAAATTCATCGACACGGAAATTCAAGAGTTGATGCGTCGTATTATTGTTTTTGTTATTGGTAAAATCAAATACCAGCCGGGAAAAAGTCATCTGTACTTGTAGTTCCCCACAGGAAGCGGTGGGGGCAGTATCGCTCCCACTGTTTACGGTATTGACAGAAAGGGACAGGAAGAAGAAGAAGGAGCGGAAGCACGACAGCGACAGGCGGCAGAACCAACCAATAAAGAGGGAAGATGCAAAACAGCACGGCTTTTTGATTTTTACGTTTTTTTTCTAGAAGGCTAAATAGCACGTTGACCCTCTCCATGGGAAATGTGAGTACACAAAAACCAAGACGGACAGTTGACCGACACAAAGTAGTCTTCACTGAAGCACTTCCTGTTTAAAATACCACATTAACGGGAAGCATACGTTAGTCGGGGATTCTGCTAGCACTTAAGCTAACCCGTCGCCCAGCTTGCGACAAACCACACTCGTGCAAATTTTTATTGTTTGACAGCGCTATTTATTACTGCACCTTAACAAGCATTTCTTATCCAATTATTCGATTAGTTGATGGAAAAATCAACAGATTATTTGATTACTAAAATAATCGTTAGCTGCAGCCCTACAAGACACACACTGTAGATCTCATTTAGACATATACTTGTATGAAACAAACATACTTCCTGTTACTACCAGGTGTTGCCAAATTGACTGAAATCTAAAGGAATGGACACCAGCTATCCTGTCACCTCTCACCAATCAGCACTGATAAGGAAAAGATTTTATTATCTGTACCACTCTACAACTGCCAACAGGAAGTACAAAGCCATTAAAAGTCCTAACAACACCAACAACTAAAGTAATTTAGTGACCTGGTCGAAGGATGCGTCCAATGCCAATGAGTAGGTGAAAATTGACTGAACAGGTGAACAAAGAGAAACTTCAGACACCCAATAACAGATATTTCGCTTTCCCACAAATATTGTCTTGAGATAACAGTGAAGCACAAGGTGTAAAAAAGCCAAAATAGATCAACTGTAAGCTCCACAATGGCTGGGATGAACCTCCAGGATCTCCAATGATTCTCCAATTTACCCTAATGTCCGGATTCCACCTCTAATGGCGTATTCATTTGAGTGATTGGTTCTCTGGCAGTTGTAATTACCGAGTGTCTCCAGCCAGGGGCTTTGTATTTCACACAGGCGAGGGACAGACTTTGTCTCAATTAGCTTTCGGTTTTATCTCCTCTCCCTTTCTCTACACCTCACACCTCAGCGGCACTGACAAGGATGTTTGTACCTGCTATACACGGCGGCACTATCGGTTCAATCCTTGGCATGACTTTGAAGATTAGTCACCGAACCATGAAGAAGCTTTTGAAGTGTTGGGGATTCTTTGAAGTTTGCGATGCGAGTTTTTTTTTTTTTTTTTTTCCCTTGTCAATATGTTACACAAAGTTTCTGCAACCTTTTGAACATTTAGCCCGGTAACACGAGGAGGGAGCAGTCACAGGCATAAACATAACATGATGGAGATTTGTATCATCAAAGTCCATCTTAGGGGTGTTTCAAACTGATGTCTACAGTGTACATATCCTACAGGTCCCTTCACACTGAAATGTCAATGTTATTTTCACTGATCAGCATCTTCTTCTTTGGGGAAAACCACAGGAAATGGAACAAAATGACATCCTGCTCATATTGTGTTTACTCATGTTCTTATTTCATACTTCCCACATTGACCAAGATACATTCAAGAAACTTTGATTTCACAAAGTGACTTACCCCAGGTCCTAAATACCAATGCTTCAGAAATATTTATTCTTGTCATGTGGTTAGTGATGAATGACTAGAATAAACTTTGCATCCATTTTGCACTTGGCAGGCAAAGTGATTATGAATAAAAATGAAATTGACATTGGAAACAGCGACGAGGGAAAACCTGCCCATTGAAGCCTGATGGCCACATAAAAGGGAAAGTCGTGGCCAAAATTTTTCTTGGCCAACTCTTCACGTCCAGGCTGAGTTTCCCTGGCCGCTTACCTCAATATGAAATTAATGAATTTCCTGCGACTTGATTGATTGTGTCGCTCGCGGTGTGAACGTATGGTCGGCCCAGCTGTACTTCGCAGCAGATGGACGTCAGGACTTTGCCTCTCGGTGCATCCGAGCCATCGCACCCTGCTACAGCACCGGCAGATATATGTACACAAATCAGAGGAGGGTGACAGGCGTGCATCTTCCTCGTGGAGCAGTTTGAGCGCCAGGCGGTGCTACAGGCAAGGGCAGCTGCTGCCGGACAAGGCCTTTGCTGACACATAGGTCACATCCAGACTACAGATGGCGAACCAGCCGCTCTGCGCGACACCACCAGATTCAAAATATACCCCCAATAACCTCTTATATTCATATGTGTTGCCCACAATGAGAGCAAAGTGCATGAAATGTAAAATAAATAGCTTGTTTTGATGACATTGTATATATAATATTCTTGCTTTTCTGCATAGTAATTCCAAAACCTGCAAATTTTAAGGTCATTTAAATTCCACTGAGCTGTTGCCAAGCCTTTGAAGCCAAAAAATTGCCTGTCATCCTCTTACAATACAGGCTATTGAGCACAGCGCGGCTCGCAGGGGCACCCATAAATAAGAAATATCCTTCTGCAAACTGTTAATTGTAGGGAGCCCAGAACAAGATTAAATGACATGACGAAACAGACCACTGTTTGGCTACACGTCTGTTTGAGATACTAAAGCCTAAGCCTTAAGTTTTGTGTTTTCATTACAGTCGAGCACTTTTTAAAGTGTAGATTAAGCTCTTAATGAAGAGTTGGGACTTTGTTTTTACCTCTCCTGCAGAGTAGATGTTAACAAATGCTAATTTGCCCCCATTAAAAATTTGTCCCAGCTGCAGCTGCAAGTTGGAGCACTAATGATGACACATCCAGATTTAATGAGGGGAGCAGAACGGTCAACGGCCAAATATGTTTCACCAAATCAAAGCATACCTGCACAGTATTTATCCATGTTGAAACACGTAGTTTTTAATTTTGTCACTCTTCAAATGTAGGTGTTGCTTATTGATTTAAATACAGTGTGTATACTTATGATTAGAAAGCAATTAAACATGAAAAGAATTGCATGTACAAAATATTTACAATTAGAAATGTAGTTTTTGTAGTTTTGAATACCTCACGGGGTCCAAACGAAATAACATTGTAGCCCCCATGTGAACACACGGGAAAATCACATGTGAATAATGTGATGCACATGCACAACACATGGTGTGGTTTTGGAACATTTCCATGATATTGATATGTGAAGCTCATATAAATTCCCATGTCAATTTTCACATGGGTTTTACAATTTTGTGTATTAGCCCATGAGGACATTTGTTGCTACATGTGATCACATGTGGAGAACATGTGGTTTTGGAACATAAATTGTGGGAAAGTCATGTGTGTTTTTTTCTGTAAGGACGAGTTCTGTCCAAAGAAAGTTTGCTTGCTGTCCTTTAGCTGTTCTTCAGTTTAAAGCAGCAGCAATCAACATTTTTTATAATGCCAGTGGATCATATGGTGGATGCCTGTAGTGATGAACCCACAGAGAGTTATCACCCCACTCTGCAGCTTCCCCTCAGCTCTGCCGAACTTTATGTTATCTTCCAGTTGCAGGTTTTATGACCCACAACTTTACTGTTGGTGGTTTGTCTCACCTCTTTCATCATGTCGGTTTTGGCCATCCAAAAAACAGACGGGCGTTTTCCAGTGTGAAACAGCTACTGAACTCTACCTGCACAGCATCACCTGCAGTCAGGAAGACAAAGAGACTAAACAAGTGGAGTATTTAGCAGCTAAAGATCCAGATATTTGGTTTGGATGAGGATTCGGTGGATCCAAAACAGAGAATGAGCATTAACACTTTCATTTATTAGGTGGCCAGAAACACAGGTCCAGATGAATGGTGGTGTTGCTTAGTATCTGCTGCATCTGTAAATACATACCCAGTTGCCAGAACTACTTTAAAAGGTGATAATAATATGCCAGGGATGTGTTTACAGCTTGTTCCCACATCTCTCAGGAGAATACAGATCAGTTATGGCAGGTTCAGAGGCAAAGAAGCAGAGCTGTTGCTGGTGTGCACTGTGCTGTATGTAGTTTGATACATGAAATATACCAACACACAAAGTATGTAAATGTTATTACAGAAGATGCATACAGAAGACAGATACCTGCACACAAGTGTGTATACAGGCTGATACTGTAAGGGATAATGCCTCAGGGCTGCAGTCCTCATAGAGATAATAAAACGTAGCACAGCTAATATCTTCATTTCAGTTTTAAAAATTCATAAATGCAATTAAAAGGCTATTTAGGATTCATTCACAGTTGTTTCCTAGGAGAACAACTATAGATATGCATTACACTTTCCATTTATATTTCGTGAGTCTTCATCATAGACTGTATATAGGAATGGATGAAGCTCAAAAATTAGCGCCAATCCATCATTGTTGGGGGTGGGGGTCGTTTTCTAGTCATATACCAACATTTTATCAAGTTTCACAATCATTTCGACTAGCATATTAGCTCATGGTTGTCTAATATCGAAATGGATGAAGCAATCGTGACTCAAAAGTAAAACCAATGCACAGTGCAAGAAAGTGCAATACTCCTATTGGCCACTAGAGGCCGACTTCAAGTGACCTCAATTCAAAAATCATGAAATACAATTTTCCACAAGTTATTCTGATGTCATGAACTAAAGTAAACTCTTCTTATTAGTGAGCTGGTGGTTCATCTGATAAATACATATAATTAAGTGGATATTTAGGGGTGTGGTTAGTTTGATTGACAGGTCTTTACACCAGTGGTTTACAGGTGGTTTGGAGGCTCATTCAGCGGTACACTCCAGTCTCATACACATTGGACACTGTCCTCCAGTTCAACAGATTGACCCGCCTCCTCACCCCTCCCTTTATATCCAAATATGGTTCAAGTGCTAATCCATGAACCAACGTTAGCTTCTTCCATCCTATAATGACTATGTTCTTCATTCACACATCTCAGAGATTCAAAAAACATCTGATAAGTTTCTAAAACATGAGCCAGTCCTGTGTTAACTGACTATGGAGTAGTTTGACTCCACCTACCCTTAACTGTTATTCATTTTGTCATTTTGTTTGTACCAAAGTGAAGAATGTCCCACTGCTACATAAGTGTTTTGATTTTTTTATGCTTTTTGTTTGCTTGCCCATTTTGTGGAGATGGGGATATCCAAACTGCACAGTGGATGGAAAGCTTTTAAATATCCTGTGGAGCTATGTTGCATGGTGAAGAGGAAGCTTTCAAAACAATCATGCAGAGTGGGTTTTATATCACCCCGGTGCTATCCTTACCAATCAAATTGGATTAAGAGCAGACAGAGATTGATCTATCCTGCGCTCGACAGCTCACTGTGTTTGACCAGATTAGTTTCAACTCTGTGCAGCTGTATACAAGCATAGACAGAAATGATATTGTCTCTTTGCACTGTTGAAGTGTCCCCTCCCCCTGTCCATCACAAACAGCAGACTCCCCCACACTGGACAATAAGAAATTCAACTTGTGCATCATCTGGTGTCTGCTACACCCCGGCACACAGGAGTTTCTCCCTTCCCATATTACCCAGCTTCCCAGTGCAGGTGAACGAGGGCCAACTGAGAAATGACTCCATTTGCATGTTAGCTAATTGTATCATTGCTCCAGGCTCTCTAATAGTCTATGAATTTTTCTGAGAACAGAGTTCAGAGGGAATAAAAATGGTTGGAGCTGCAAAGCATATAGCCACTATTTGTAGTGAAATGAGGTTTGCTGCAGGTAAGAGGAAAAAGCCCCGCTGTGAAAGGCAGTGGTATTGAAGTTAGATAAGATGTATGAGCTACGGGTATAGTCTTTCTCCCAGGACCATAACCACAAAGTACAAAATGATTTCTCAAGCATATATAAAATGCTGAAAGTACAGCTTAATTTTTTAAACATGGCATGCTAAAGCCTGTTACAAGCCGTGGAGCCTGGAAGACAAATTGATAGACACTCATTGTCATTCTTTGCACTTAACACCAGCTAGCACCAGTAAATGCCAACTCGGGGAAAAGTGAGTGAGTAAAATTTGGAGTTCATGTGAATGTGTTGACCTTTTGGATAATGTTCTAACCAAAAATATGAAAGGTTACATGACTACATCCTCCTTATTGATTTAAAGTCCATGAGCGGGGATGGATGGATGGATGGATGGAGAAGATGTTCTGCTAGTATTCACTGTTAAATAAACTCATAATCAAAATTAAAAAGAAACTGAACTCTAAATTTGGACGGTGGAAATATCCTTTTTTTATTGTTGTGGTTTAGTTGTTGGTTATTAAGAAAAAAAATATATAATAACCAACAACAAAACCACAAAAAAAGGTTTGTTTCACCATTTTTGGGAGTAATTTGGAGTCAAATACCAACATTTTATCAAGTCTTACAATCATTTCGACTATAATTTTAACTCATGGTTGTCTAATTACGATAGCTAAACAGAAATGGATGAAGCATTTGTGACTCAAAAGTAAAGCCAATGCTGACGTGCAAAACATTGTAATACCACTGACGACCACTAGACGGTGGCTTCAAAAAACGCTGACTCCAATTGACTTAAATTCAAAAATCATCATGAAAATCATTTCGTCATTAAGTAGATATTAGACTTCAAAAAGAGTCAGATTTAGGGGTGTGGTTAGTTTGATTGACAGGTCTGGTCTCCAATGATTTACAGCTGGTTTGGAAGCTCATCCACATTCACTGGTGAACTCGAACACACATTGAAAAGTTTCCTCAGTTTCAAGGGTCAGACCCACCTACTCACTCCTCCCTTCATGTCCAAATATGGTCACTTCTGGCTCCAATAAACAAGACTTAGGGGTGTGGTTCGTTTGGCATTTGAACTTGTTGTTTTTCCAAATCCTGGCTTCAAAATGCAACTCCACAAACCAAAGAGTGACATTTTAGCTTCGCCCATTATGTACACAGTCTGTGCTAACTACAGACCTAGCAAACATCAAAGACAAACATCAACTTCTACATTCACTCCTGTTTTAGCTCTGCTTTGGTCTCCTCCATCTCCTGAGGGAAATTTTTAGTTCTTATAGCCTTTAGTTGTCTGGCAGTGGACTCCCTCCAGCACTTTGGCAGCAGCAGTGAGTGAACCAAAACAGCAAAGCTGAGGTTCATGAAAACAAAACAAGGAAATCGACACACTCATTCTGTGGGAAACTGCAAATTCAGCTCATATTTCTCTGTGAGTTTGTCGCTTGAAAACTTAAAACTTGATTAAAAAAAGAACTCATGGTGGCCTTAAATATTAGATTATAAACACTGCTTGCAGTCTGTGATTCAATATTCTCATGAAACATTAATTTAGAGAATATTACCACATGTTACAACCTTACACCCTAATAAGTAACTTCATAACTTCAACCATAAGAGATTTGCTCCATGCGACTGCTGTTCAGAAATGAAAAAAAAAAAAACCCCGACAGTGGGTTGTGATCGTAATATGTCGCGAGGTTGTGTGAATGCTCTCTGTTCTGTTCATATTAAATTTAATTCCAGCAGCAACTGTTTCATTTACCTGAGAACCAGACAAAAATGTTGTGTCTACAGTTTGTCTTTGTGGCACAAAATAGCTTCAGCCTCTGACCACAATTCACAAAAGTGAACAAATTTATGGCTGGCTGCACCACTGAGATGTTCTGCCGCCTACAATACAAATAGAGGCATTGATTTACAAATAGAGGGAGTGTTTTTTTTTTTTTGTTTTTTTTTCTCAGTTGTTGCCATTGCTTTCACCGACAGACAGCCACATTTTCAGACAAGATATAAATGGAAGGAATCCATGAGGCAATTATTCCAGCTCTGCAGTACATGGCAGCAACACCACTGGAAAAAGGTGTATCAGGTTACTTTTCTCTGTTCTGTTTCAGTGAGCAGCTTCTCCAGCCTTTCCTCAGCCAGTCAAGCTGCCTAGGCAACAATCAGAGCAGAGTGGCTGAGGCATGGCGAAAGAGAAATGTACAGTGGTGGAGTGGTAGGAAATTACAAAAGGAATCAATTCAATGAGTTCCCTCCCTCCATGAAAAAATGTCTATAAATCAGGCAGGTGGCCAGAGCCAAACAACAACCTTTTAAGAGCCTGTCTACCAAGGCACAATGCATTACAGAGCGAGGGAGAACTCAGTAATATGGCTACTTCTGCACTAAATCCTCCCCCCCACCTCCTCTTCTTCTTCACTCTATCCCCACAACCCAGCAGCGCCGTCAACCGCATGACCTTGGTGTTTTTTTTCCTGCCGACCTTATCCATATTTCTGTATTAATGGCATGAGATTCTCTTTGGAAACATGACAAAGGCAAAGCATGCCAGGTTTTTCTGTAATGCCAGTACAGCAAAGTGTTTCGTTCCAAAAAGGAGACATCAACCTTTTGAAAAATGTGACACCTCTTCTGACACGACCACGCCGGCATGAAAGTGAAAATGAAGACTTATCTGTCTTCTGCTCTTAACTGACAAAAGGCAGCATTGTAGAGGCTGTAATCATTTTTAAAGAGTGGGCTTTGAACACTAGGTCATCATTTTTTTTTCCCGTCTAAAAGCTGTTTGCGGACTGCTTTTCTGCGACGAGGCTCTTCTTTGTGCTTTTTTTCGATAACAAATGTCAAGTCCTCTAAAACAATTCTTTTGCCAATTACTCTCACCGGTGCCTATCACTTCCTGTGCTGTTTTCCCCCTGTTCCTCTTCATGACGCTATCACCTCACAGGATGAGAAGCTTAATGGAGGTTGTAAATATACTAAAAGGCAAGGTCAGCAGGAAAACCACTGATGGAATAAATTAATGTCTCGCTTTAAAGAAAACAACAAAGGAGACAACATGAAATATAACAGTAAGAAGCGGTAAAACGGCTCCATGACCAGTACCAACTCCTGATTTATCTGACAAGAGAGGCAATCTAACGCTTCTCCGCTGATTTGTCATGTTCCCTGTGACCTGTCCACGAGCATCAATACGGGGTGGGTGTCAGACCGGGGGGTTTAAACTACCGTTAGGTGGTCAATGTGGAGCTCATTTGTGTTAGCACATGTATGTCTGTGTGCCTGCAACACATGAATTTTCAGTGTCTGCTGCTGATAAATGTCAAGGCCAGTTGAGAGATGGCGAGCGGCCGTTTATTCCCACACACACCCACATGCAGCAACGACACCCTGACGCAACACCGTGGACATAAATCGTCATGCAGCCATTGTGGGTATTAATAGTAAAGCCAATGACAGTAGATTTTGTTGATGTAATGCTTCGAAAAAAACAAAACATGTAATGAGTGAATGGGTAGCAGAGTGTTTGGCATGACACGAACCATCTTCACCGTAAATCACATGGCTGCTCTAGTTTCCTGGATCACTGGGCCCGGATCCTTCTTCATCTGCTGTGACAGAACGCAGTCACCGTTCACCTCGCGAATTACATCCTCGCACTGTATTTTTCGACGTAATCCCATGCTATATAATTTGTTGAACAAACCCATTATACTACAGCACTTGACAATAAAACTACATTATGCAATTCTGAAGAGACTGAGGCTACACGGTGTCAAAGTGGCTGAGCTGTAGGAATCTGCAGCCTCTTGCAATGGAAAATTATGTCGGATCAAGCTAAAAAGAAGTGTGTGTGTGTGTGAGAGAGAGAGTGTGTGCACGATATTCCAACAACATCAGTGTTACCTTGGTTACTAATCCTATTTACTGAGGATTGGATCCATTATTCAGGTTCTTCATCTCAAAGCTGAATAGTTGTTATCACCGTGTGTCAGGGACAGAGACTCAGAGCAGGCAAATATTGAATATTCAGTGTTTCCTTCACAATATTTCACAGTATTTAATGCACTAAGTGTAATCCATTTTGGAACATAAACTGTAATGAAAACCTGGATTTTTTATAGCTATAAAAATGGAGTCATGCGCTTACACTGAAAAGAAAACCAAAAGAAAAAAAAATCAATAGGAAACATGTGGGTTATATCTGTGTATTAGCAATCTGCTTTATGATAACTGTGATTAAATATACAGCTATCATTGTGCATCCTTTCCTTGGGTAGGCATAATTCCCTTTATGTTGCAGCCACTCATCTTTCATAAAAACTAAGATTCAAGCCATGAAAAGGTCACTAAGAAATAATTGCAGGGGAGGCCTACAAAAAGCTGAGGCTAATGTACGCTGATAACTTGACAGCACACAAAAAAAAGTCTGAATAAAACTCTAACACGAATTACAGCCTACGCGTTCTGTGATCAGTGAAACGGCACACAAAGCATTAGGGATGCAACAATATGGGTATTGAGATAGCAATGCTTCCCCACTGACAGCTACTGTATTTGGTTTCTCACAAAGCAGAGAAAACTGCTGCGACATCCACATATTGTTGCTACTCCTAATGCTCCCCCCGCGCCGTCCAGTGGTAGCATTTCAACCATGCAAAATGTGGCTTAGGTAAGCAGTTGACTGGCCAGTGACCTTGAGCATCACATTAGTTGCACGCTGTAAAGTAAGCCTTCAAAAACAAAAGCCTTCATCAACAAAAAGTGTATATTTAAATTAACTGACTTGGATTTCCAGTTGAAACTGTTCTAACCTTGTGTTTATTGGAGCCCTGACATGTTTAATATTAAATAAATGCATGTGAAATTATGAAAAAAAAGAACAGAGTAAAAATTTGTGACTGCTTAATCATATCTCTTTAATATAAAATGTTGTTTTTATTGTTAATAATTATTTGCAACGTGATTCACTTTGATTAAATTATACAAGTTCTATTTCAGAATCCTTTATGTATCTATTTATTGCTTAAAGTGTGTCCACAGACAGCTGTTTTTGTGCTTACATGCCAATTTTTCCATGCATACAGCATAGAAACTGTATTTTTTTGATGATGCGTTCAAGGCACCTTCAATTGAAAATCATTCAGCAATTTGGAAGAATCGTCAAGCGTCACTTTTCTCTCACCGACCAATCAAAATCAACGAAGAAGGCGGGACTTCCCTGATCAACACTGTCCACGATGGCGGAGAAGAACCTAATCGTGGCTTTCACATGTCGAGAATTACAGCAGAAGCCAGGAAGCGAATTCCATTTGTGTTTTTCTTAACTTCCGTGAAGTAAACTACGTTAGTCGGGAGGTGCAGACCATTTGTACCTCCCGGCCACCGTAGTAAACCGCGCACCTCAAGACGGCAAACGACACAATGCGCAAGTGCAAGTAGACGGTTTTAGTATCCTAGCAACAAGAAGTGCGATGAATGTGTAATCATAGGTGCTTCTAGTGCAATAACACCTGTCTGTGGACATAACGCGATATATTTAGAATAATATTTCACCCCATAAAGTCACTCGCTACCTAACTAACTAGCTAGCTCTTGGTGCTAGAGAAACCACAGATAAGGTGTGTATGTTTTTCCTCTTTCGAGATGTATTTATGATAATCATTACTAAAATACCACGCTGCTAAGTTAGCTGTGAATTAACTTGCTAACCCAAGTTTACATATCAGCTAGTTAGCTTGCCAGGTAAGTAGCACATGCTTTAAAGGTGGTACGAAAGAAAGGTTAGTTGTTTGCATATTGTGTTTATGTACAACAGCAACTAGCTGGCACATTCAGAATCACCTTGACTTTGTTTTTTAACTAGCTAAAGAGCTCACACTGAGCATCAGTTACAAGAACTGAGTTAATGGAAGTTGTTAACTGGTAAATATAGTTGTCTTTACAGAATTGTGATTTTCAAGATGTTTTTTTTCCCCAGAATAAGCAAAAACAAACATTTTGTCTGTGGTTTCTCTAATCAACAGGAGCTAGTTAGCAAGTGAGCAGACAGATGGTGAAGTGTCAATCCAACCATTTAATATTAAACACTTTGGGACTCAGTATTTTCTTTAGGAGCATCATTAGCTGGAGAGGGCCAACTTCTAAAGCTCTTCCCCTCCTTCCCCTGTCTGTGTCCCAGGAGGGCAACTGGAGGAGAATGACTGGTAAAACTCAGACCAGCAACGTCACCAACAAGAATGATCCTCGTTCCCTCAACTCCAGAGTCTTTATTGGCAACCTCAACACAGCCATCGTCAAGAAGACCGACATAGAGGTCATCTTCGCCAAGTACGGGAAGATAGTGGGATGCTCTGTGCACAAGGGTTACGCCTTTGTACAGTACATGAATGAAAGGAATGCCCGGGCAGCTGTGGCAGGAGAAAATGCCCGGATCATCGCCGGACAGCCTCTTGGTGAGTCCTCATCGGCTTTGTCTTTTTTCTACCTTCTGTGAGATTTTTCTGTTGCATACCAGAGGTCATTAAGAACTTATCAAGGGCCAATAAGAAACAGTCTGTGCTGCACTTCACGAAAACTTTCCTCCTTGAAATACAGAGTGTTTCGTAAAGCCTGATCTGTGCTGGAGGAATGGATTGTCTCTCTCGGGAACACAAAACGCCTCGGGCATCTCTCAGACTTTTAGTTTAGAACTTCCCTTGGCTCTTAAATACTGAAGTGTCTGTGTTTGCTGTCATGCTGTTTTGGAGAAAAACTCTGCTGAATCCGTTAACTGATCCACCAGAAGGATGTAAGCACAGTTTGATTTTAGCATTTACTAAGCAGGAACTCAGAAAAAGTATGTCAGAGTTCCTGTGACATGCTATTTAAGGCAGAACAGAATATGTTAAGTGGCATGGGATGCAGCTACGATATGCTGTGCAAGCATTGATTTTCTACTGTGTGTGCACTTTGTAATGGATTGTTTTTGTAGATGTTGACTGTGAAAAGTTTTTTTTTTTTATTCACATTTGTTTTGCTCGTGGCTGGAAGGCAAATATTTGAGAGCTTGGAAAATGTGAGTCACAAGTTAAGTTTCTAGACAATTTGAGGAAATTTAGAAAAGCATTGTGAAAAATCCTGGTTACACAGGTTTGTGCTTCTGTTTTCAGTCCCACAAGCAAACAGAGCTACCATTTAAGTTTGAATGTGGAATTAGTTTTGTCTGCGAAGGCTGTTGTCTTGGGCCTTATCTTGTTAAAACATCTTTGTGAAGTCTAGGGATGAATTGTGAAGCTACAGCGGCACATTCCTCGGCACTACTGCTATAAAAGATCATTTTCAAAAGATCATGACTGGATGATACTGCACGTAGGCAAGAGACCTTTTGATTAAAGTCTTTGCAGCATGTTTGGTGTTTCAACTAGGGAGCGTGGGCTCAGCGGTGAGTGGAAAGAGTGCAAATATTACTGGGTCTCAGTATGTTGCAGAAATAAAATCAGCAGTATCTGATGATGAGAGAGAGCAGTGCACAATGGTCTTTTAGGCAGAAGTGGAATGGAATAATATGTCTATGAAGAACATTAGTGAGTTGATATCTAACAACTATGTTCAGATCCCAGCACTCCCTATATATATATATGTATGCACCAGGTCGACCCAGTTGAGATCTGGAAGTGATAATATTTTTCTTTAGGTGAATGGAGACTACAGGTAGGGTGGAGGTGAGGGTGCAGGGAATAGCAGCAAGGCCAAATAGAATAAATATGGTGACATTCAAATGCCAAACTCCTGTCCACAAACCAGAGGGTGACATCACAGTGACTACTCTCATGTCTTAATTACAGCCTGTGAGCACATCAGGTGTTATTTATTAATAATAAATGACCAGTAGACACAGTAGAGGGTGCATATACACATGCAGTCATTAACTGATATAGTTTATAATAGGGACGCGCAATATTATCGGCACATTATTGGCTGATATTGGCTTTAAAATTAAGTACTGGACATTACTGCCGATATCCACCGATAAAATAACAGTAGTATTGTCATTACTGTCCCAGGGGGGCATTATCCAAGTCTAGGTTGCAAGTATTATTAATTTTTTAGTTTAAACACAATTGTCATGAATATATATGGCATGTTTTACATAACTTAAGTTGAAATATCTTTCTTATTTTGCACAAATAATGATTCCTGATGTTACATCATTTTGTCTTATGTCTGCATTTGCCAGCAGGCCAACGTGATGAAGAGTTTGCCAAATCATTCTGTATGTTAATTCCACTACCGAAACTAGATGATCTATGCAATTAGGTGTGTGGGGGGAAATGAGTTGTAAAATATCGGCATATCAGATATCAGCCAAAAATCCAATATCGTGCATCCCTAGTTTATAAAATACAATTTAGAATATGTACTGAGTTGATATTTGGCAGAGCGACAATAATGGTTTTACTCTTACTCTGTAGCCTCTAGTCACAAAGTAAGAGGATGCAGTGGACTTGAATTTATTGCGTCAATTAGCTCGTCTGTCTGGAGTTTTTGGTTCTGCTGTCATTTCACTGTGAATATAGAGTCTTCATTTCTTTTCAGCAGGACACGAGTTTGTCAGCCCTGCCTTGAAGATGATCTTTCTAACTGCTCGCACGCCCTGTCCAACCATTGCATTGTATCCTCAGGGCAGGGTTTTAGGTTGGTAGGGGAGGAAATTGTTTTATATGACACAGCTGAGATAGTCTCACTTTAAAGGCATCGCTTGGTGAAAATAATATGTTGATGGACATTAGCTGGAACTTGATTGAACAGTGAAAGCATGAAAATAGGTGTTGTGTTGCTGTGTCTGCACCAACTGGGCAGGTTATTGGTCTGCTTTTTGTTTTTCTGGAGATTATATCAAGCTAAACATCAAACTAATGGCCTGACTTGACTCTCACAGCCTCTTGTGAAAATCTGAGTGGTGTTTTCAGTTGCGTTGTTATTGTTAAAATGTTTAGCTCCTGATGAAGGCCTGTTTGTTTATTTGGTTGTCACCTCTGCGCACTGAATGTGTTAATTTATTCTCTGTTAATTCAGTCTTTCTCTCTCATTATTATTTTCATAAGAGATGTTTCCTCTGAAAACTGATTTTGTGAGTGGAGCTGACTTAGACAACATTTTTTTTTTCATCTTACAATTTCTCTATCAGGACAACACATCAATAGCGAGTAATGAGGATCTCTCGTTTTAATGAATAATGGCGGCTAATGTGTTTTTGCTCTTGAAGTTGTTCATTAGTTTGATATTTGGTTTTATGGATGTTGCAATCAGAGAATAACTGCAAAAAAAAAAAAAAAAAATCCACGATCATGTCCATCACCAGACAGGAGTCAAAACCATGACTGAGCACTCCGTCACATCCATAATAAGAGTGTTAGTGATTTACTTGTGTCCTCTCCTGCAAATCGTTTGACTCTCTTCATGTGTGATTGCTTGTTTTTGGTTGAGAAAGCAAACATAATCGAAAGTATTTTCATTACTCCAGAGTTCATTTCACAGCAACCTCGACGCGAGGCAATCCTCCCCTCGCTGCGATCACTCAATCTACAAGTCGTGTGGCGGGAGTGGGACTGGGAGACACATCCTTAATTGACAATTAAGGCCACCCTCAGCCTCATCCTCCCAAGCTGATGCTTTTTATATTAGCACGGCAGAGAAATGAATCAGCCACATAATGATTTGGAGTTGAGGAATGACCTCCGCAAAATAGCAGGCTTCCTCTTCAAAAACATTTCATTAAAGCACTATTACCTGCAAGTTGATTGTATGTTAGCTTCAGAGGTAAGCTGTGCTACTGGGTAGCCTTCATGTACGGTATGCTTCAGCTGTCATTAAGTATGTTGTTGTTGTTGTTGTTGTTGTTGAGGCAGAGGGGACGTTTGAAAAGCATGCTTTTTAAAAGGCAGCAGAAAAGAGGTCAGTGGAATAATCACATCATATTTCAACTGCACAGATTCACTGCAGTTGCTGCGACGCACTAGTGATGACTAATCTGTGTACTCAGTGATACACAGGGGTCAGAGGTCACAGCCTGCCGCCACCACTGAGGATGACACTGTTCCTGTATATGTGGTTTGTGAGTATGTGTGGATAGATAAAAAATAAAATAAAAAATCTGTAATAACCCAGCTGGCAGCACCTTCCTCCCCATGCTGCTGGATGCAAAGTGGATGCTCCATTACCCTATCAAATATGAATAGATGTTCATGAGATCATATCTGGGATTCTGAGCACAGCAATCATTACTAAATAACAGTACGTGCGATGCTACTCTGAACGGTGTCTCTGTACAGTTTAGAGTTTTGAGCATGAAGAAATTTCTCTAAAAAAAGTTAACATGAGCACAGATGTGACGT
>OOFC01024889.1:31635-43351 GCA_900323345.1 Pseudochromis fuscus | reverse complement strand
CACCACGCTATAAAATAATAATGTAAAGTTACGAAATTGAGTTGTTTTTGCTAATATTGCAAAGCCGGAAGTAGTTCTAAACCCGCGGCTTCTTGGCGGAGTGATTTGAAAAGCGGGTGTTTAGTGCAGGGTACTTCCGTCAACAAAACTTGAGAAGAAGCCGATGTCAGCGAGTCTAACTAAGTGGCTCGCCCACATTCATAAACAGAACAGAAACAACCAGAGATCATGATCCCCCACATTCAAAAAAGTGCTCACTGCACACTCCGCACTATCCTATTTTACACTAAAAGGATAATTCATGCCAGGCACGTTAGCGTTTTAGAATAATTTATCCTGCTTGGTACTTATAAGCTAACGCTAACGCTAGTCAACGTGAGGTTACAGCACAGAGATTGATGGACGAGAAAAAAAAGCACGCAAATCACTTACCAGGTCCGCTTTTTCTGTGATGCCGACAGATGGTATGGCAGAGCCTTTCAAATGATTTTTGCCGTAGTCCTCTGGCAAAAAATGGTCGGAGCACACAAGCATTTTCTTCACCTTTTCTACCGGCGTATTGGGATCGATGTTCAGTGCTATCAGCCATTGTCTCATCCTATCCTGATCAGTTGTTGGTATATGATGAAACCTCACGCTGGTCCATTTCTTTTGCATGTTACCACATTGTCTAACAATGCAAGTATGAACCATGATTGTATGAAATGATTCACAACAGTCCCACACCTACTCAAACTCTCACAAAACTTTCTGCGACGTGAGTGTGAAAGCTTTGCGGTTATAGGCTGAACTGCGCACCGTGTCACTCCGCTCAGAATTGTACTCAAAAAAGTAGTTCCCAGTATTTCCTTCAATGTGGTAACGTTTCAATACTATTTGTTGGGGTTTCACAGCGTAGTGAATGTGCGAATTATAACATGTCCACCAGAGTGTTTTGGCCTTGTTGGATTGTGTATTTGATGAGTTTGACGAGAGGGGAAAAAAACCCCGTTAACCTCCATTATGTAGCCACGAAGCCCTGCTCAGACGCTTGTCAGAACAAATAGCGGCTCGCAACCAAAAAAAAAAGTAAGTAATATTTTCGTAGTGACTAAAGGAATCACGCAAATGGGCCAATTTGCCAAAATGTTGAAGTATCCCTTTAAAACTAGAGTGTATTCAATGGTCTCACACACTGACATTGAGTTGAGTTTATTTCAAGGACCAGAATTTGCTGTGCTTGAGTCAGAAGTTATTTCAGCACATGGCCCTATACCTAATGCAAATCAATACCAAAAACCAAACTGTGCATATCAAATGTACAAATTTACTTCACTTTGTTCACTTTTTTCTACATTTTGTAGTAATTACAGGAAATTAAAGTCTAAATTTAACTAGATAAACCGTATACTTTTTAGTCAACTATCAGTCAACTTTCTCCCATGTTACCATGGTTACCACAGCCTCTAGTCAAAATCTGATCCCAGTTTCGCCGTGTCAGTCCTTCTGTGCTCAGCCAATCAGAGCGCTTGCTGATGAATAGTGGGCGGGTACTTTGGCCCAGCAGCAAAATCCAATGTAAGAAAAAGTGCCTGAGAAAAGTCTGGGGAAATCAGAGTGTCTCTGATTCTCACCAATAAATAGGACATGTATGCGTGGTCAGATTCTTTCAATTTAAAAATGAAATTTGTCAGTAAGCATGTGACCACAGCTGTCCTCAAATGAGACATACTGTAAATCAGTAAACACATGATGTTGATGATGATGCAGTTTGGAGGCAAGAATCAACACACACACACACACACACACACACACACACACACACACACACACACACCAGTTCCAGTGGAATAAAAATGTATTGTTTACATTCTTCAGGGGATTCTCCCACAGATTCAGTCCAGTATTGTATTCATGTGCTTTGTGGTGTTTCTCTTTACTCGTTCTCTCATCTGCTTTCCTGTTTTAAACAAAAATAAATAGTTTTCTTCAGCAGGCACTTACTGTATTCATGGAAAACCAAATTATATTTGCTCATCAGCTTTTTTTTCTGTGGCTGAATATGTTTTTTGTTTGTTTTGTTTTGTTTTGTTTTTAACACAGCAAAACACATTTCTGTCAGGCTAGAAAGGATTGCTTCTATGCTACTTGTTGGTTAAATGTGCCAGTTGAAAGTGTGATACATTGGCTTGAAAGCACCTGAACATTGACCCAGTAGATGCACTGTATATGTGTGGAGTCAGTTTTTTGTGTGAGGATTAAAATGATCAGGTGACAAGATGTTTTGTTGAAAATAAATACATTTATATTCATACATGAAGCTTTAGCACATTAGTGTGCCGTGCACTTATAGCACAGCATGGAGTCAAAGTAAACATGGATGAGTCACAACAACACAGATTATAAATGTACTGATACAGACTATGTGATACTGTCAGAACAATTTAAATAGGAAATACAACAACCTTTAGGCTGTCAAGGTGAAGACTAAAATCACTGATGATGGTTGATTTTCTGCTAGACATTTGCCACATTTCACCACAGGGGGGCAGTGTTTGACCAGCAGTCCACCTGTGCCACGCTCTGGAGGACAAATTCCCCTCCAAGGTCCCTGTCTGTCTAGACGACTTGCAATTTTCCTCTATTTTGTGAGAGCGAGCAAAGAGAGTGCGAAACATTTCTACCTGAATGGTTTAAGCAGACAAGTTCGCAGCTTATCCACTGTTGTCTTGTCTGAGCTGATGAAATTTGTCAACAAACAAAATGAAACTGAAATTGGGCTTCAAGGAGAAACAAGAGGCATATGGGACATCAGTCAAAGCAGGCTGATAAATGTCAGCAGCCGCGAGGTAATATCTTGTCTTTCGATCTCTCTCTGGTCAGGTGGAGGAGACGCTGGAGGAATATTTTAAGATGCAGCGAGGTGTGTCCACCAGTCTCCACAGATTACTGGGACTGTGTGTAATCCAGGGAAGGTCGTAGCTCACCTTAAATCTCCTCCCATGTGACATTACACGGGCAGTTATCACTACAGTTCCTGGAGTGATTGATTGGAGGACATTATTAACATGGCAGTCACACCATCCCTTCTGTTCATGACTACAGATGAATGACATCATGGGAAAATGGGAAGGATGTTGCTTAGTGCCCAGAAGGCCAGGGGTGCTTTTTGTGAGGGTTATTAATATCTAATGAGTAAACTGAATACATTGTTCTCTGTCCCTTATTTAGACTGATGTGATATCAGTTAGAAAAGGTCATTAGTAAATTAAATAACAAATACACCCTAAACTATATGAAGGTTATGCTTTGATCCTCAAGTGGACATCAGTGTAAACAAATCACAAACAAAATTTTTCATCTTCACCTATCTGAGGCCGAGTGTCCACCATCTTTGACGTACACCATAGCCGATGCTCCACTTGTACAAACCCCCGTTATGAAAAATTGCTTGTAATACAAACATGAAAGTAAACAGATAAAAAAGGAGCAGCTTTGGTGATAGATCATCCTCCAAGAGAGGACAGTGTAATATTTTCTCATATCTTTTCTGTCTGAGATGATGTGGTTTTTGCTATTTAGAGCACAAGAACCAGACCCACGCATTCAAATCTACCAAAAACTTTTTACTTTTTTTTTTTTTAAAGTTTAGTCCGTGTCCCAAAGTTTTCAGAAATACTGAATATGTCAGGCTACAGTTTGATGAAATGTTCACGCAGATGCCTGAGACATCCAGTGTTTACATTTGATGGAAAAGAGAATCAGCACAAATATTTCACAGTGTGAAAGTGGAACAGGTTGTCACGCAAAATATATAATACTGTCAGAAACTGGGAAATAAAATAATTTTGAAGCACGGACTGTGTTTAGAAATGGATGAAGAAACCAGGTTTGAAAAATGAAGCTAATGCGGAAGTGCAAAAAAGTCTAATACCACCAACGACTACTAGATGCTAGCTCAGAAAAACTCTGGCTCCGATTGACTTCAAACATCATCAGTTTCAATCATGAAACACTCAGTCAATACATCTTTATTATTATTATGATGTCATTGAAGTCTTCCTATCAGTGATCTAGTGGTCCAATTATAATTAAGTAGATATTAGGCTTCAACAAGATGAATAATTAGAGTGTGGTTAGCTTGATTGACAGGTCTCATCTCCAATGATTTACAGGTAGTTTGGTGGCTCCTTCACTGGTGAACTACATACACATTGGACAGTGTCCTTGGGTTCAAGGGTTTGACCCACCTCCTCACTTCTTCCTTTATATCCAAATATGGTCGTTATTTGACCAACATCATAGAAAATCCCTTATGGCCTTATATTTTTTAGCCACTCTGTTGAGTCTATATCCTCAGTGCAGCTGGATTATGTCTTGGCAGAGGTTTGTACTCTCTGAGTGCTTTGTACTTCATTTTATTTAACCTTCATACAAAGGTCTACGTGCTCTCCTCTAACGTCCCTTTGCCAGTCAGGCTGCCTACTTGTAAAGCACACTCAGCTCTATCTACTTCAATAGATAAAACCAGTGGTATTGACTTGTTAAATGTGGGTTTTAGAAATGTGCTGCCACCCGCCACTCCAAATGCCTTTAAATAAACATTTGCAGAAGTGTTCCTATCCAGGACGGCTTCTTTCATGGAGTTGGAATAAACAGCGAGTGGAGTCTATCCATCACACTCTTCAGGGTGGAATGACAATTGAGTGGAGGGGGTGAGGAGCAGGGAGGAGGATGATAGATGGAATTGCTTTGACTAATACAGGCACAGGGAGACGTTTCACGGTAGCTGTCCTCTCTACCCTCGCCGTCCTGCTGCCTCCACATCACCGCTTCAATCCATCTCACACTCAGATGTCTCAATGCCCCCTACTCACTCAACACACAAACACACATCACACACACATGCACTGCAGAGTTGGGTTAGGCTATGACACGCTGACATTTGCCAGGCAGGAAGGTGGTGTGAATGATAAGGGAGGGAGGCAAGAGTGATTGCGAAAACTCCTTGCTGTGACTCCCTCTGAGACATCCATTAGATTGGAGGAGAATTGATGGGGACATTTGTCTCTTTGAACTGACTTTTTCTCCACTGAAGTTCAAATCACGGGGACTTTTAGAGGAGGGAGCAGCAGGGGTTAGACATTTTGTGTCCAGTCGTGTGCAGCGACTCAGCCTGTGTAGTTCACTGACTTGTCTCCTAATGAGGCCCTCTGCTGCGTCCCTTCCTGCTCCGTGTCCTTTGTTTTCCGTCCTGTTGCTGCAACGTGTGTCTTGACATTTTCTGTCACGTCACATGGTTGTGCATTCATAATCAGAATGGATTTCATTGAAGGCCATCATTGTTTTTCATGACGCCAATGAACGTGCACCCTTGCATTGTTTTTGATAAACTGCCTCATCTGCACTTTAGTAATTAGTTAGAAAACTTTGTTCTTCTGCATCTACTGTACTGTAGCTCTGTGCAGCTCTTGGTAAAAACTTGTGATACTATCTGTTCACATTTTCTTTGTCATTTTTGCATTTATACTTTATTTTTCATATTTATTGTCACGTTTTTACCTGTGTGTGTCTGTTTTTTTGTTAGCAGCATTACAGAAAAACTACTGAACGGATCTCAGGGGTTTTTTGTAGATATTGATTATTATCAAAAGAACAAATGATTCAACCTAAGGAAAGATCAGAGGATGGGATCCTGTCTGAAAAAAATCCAGAAAATCTTTATCTCTTGCTATGGGTGATTTTTTTTAACAAGGCAGTGTTGCTGTTTCACCACAAGAGGGCAGCAGTGTTTAGTCTATAGTATCAGTAGCGTTGGATTATGCCTTGGCAGTGGTTTGTGCTCTCTGAGTGCTTTCTAGCTAAAACAAATCTGATGCCATGTTTAGTTCACTTTTTAGAAAATGTCCTCAAATACAGAGATGATTAAAAATAATTAAAAAACTTAAAAAAATAAACCTTTGATAACGTTGATGATACGAATGTCATCATCAACACAAAGCTTTACCAACCCACTTTAGTAACAACAAACAACATTTATTATACACTCGCTTTAGCTTTTATTTATTATTATATCTATTAATAAGAATAGGACGCCTCATGGTCTAGTCGCTCTTCAGAGTAAAATGACTTTGATTATTGATGAATGCATACACTTTTTTTGTGGTTGCATCCTGGTTAGTTACTGAAGTGACTTAATGAAGGCAGACACTAGGAAGAGACAAATTTTACACATAATCGGTAGTGATGAAGGATTGGAAAAAAAGAAATGCATGGCTTAAATAGCATATTGTCAGTATTTTACTAAGAGGAATCCAGATCCCTCTGTGGATCATAACCTGCCTTTACATCAAAATGTGTTGACTGTGAAGCACATGTTGGTGTAGCTTTACAGTGTCACATTGTCCTCCCACACTATTAGAGAAGGGGGCGGAGCCATGTGACCCACAAAGGGGCTTTACCACCAGCCACTAATGGTCACACAAGGTCGTCAGCACAGAGTTAACAAGGGTATACAGTCGTCTGCTGGACATCACAACATTAGGTCATTGTGGGGTATTTTATTGTCCTGTTGCTGTCTCCACCAAGTGGGTGTTGTTTTGTTTTTCTGTCCAACATTGCAGCAAAACCCATTTCACATTATATTTTATGTTATTCATTTTTTTCAACTGAGAGAGATGAATAAATGATATTTTGGGAGGAATAAATGATTAGAGTTTGGGCAAGATCATAGGATGTGAACCTCAAAATCTTCAAAAATGTCCTCTTGTGTTCACACCAAATGCAACGTGAATTTCTAATGTGGCTCAATTGCATTTTAAGTGAATGCAAAGACATTGTGTGATCGAATTCACCTCGTGCAGGTTGAAAAAATGTTTAATTCACTGAAAAATTTGCACCCGTGGTATCGCCCAAAACAGTGAATGGGGAGATTCCTCGACGCCACCGAGAAGCAGAGGTCCAGAGTTTTCTGACATGACTTTGACTAAACCAGAATAAATCCACCAGGGAGAGAGGGCTTTTTCACCGTTTCAGGGACTTCCACACCAGGTGAAAGGAACAATATTTGAGATCTACTTCCTGGCTGATGGTGGAAGTGGCAGTCGTCTGGAAGGAGTTCTCCTATTGGCTGTCGAGGGCAAATATTCTTGTGTGGTGAAATTACTTTGTGTTTGGTGTGAATGATTTAACAAGATGGGGGAAGTAGTACATGTGGATTGGTGGAGCTGTGTGCTCTCTGAGTGCTTTCTACTCACATTGGTTGCTTTAGTGGACATATCAGTGGACGTATTGATCATGAGTGAGTTATTGTGGTGAAACAAAAGACTTCAGTGTGGATAGGTTACAGTTAGCAGATTATACAGTATTTGCACAGTAAGATTTATTTTATAGTGCCCTTGAGATCTTAACACATAAATACAAACCTGAAGGAAACTCACATCACTAACTAACTCACTGTCCTCACTAACACCAATCTCACATGACTACCTTCCAATACATTGTTGATTACTAAATTATTTTTAAAATATTCTGTCAGCAATGATAGATTTAACATCAGGACACGTTTAAGTATTTGAATCATTGTCTACAAGGTCATGTGGCAGGAATAATATAATATGTAGAACTGCATGGAATATATTTTATTATTAAACAGTAATTGTCCATTAAGTTATTTAATCGTACTGTAACCGTATCCATGGAAAACTGTGGTCAGATAAGTTTGTGTCCTTTCTTATGTAACTCAGCAGCACAGAGCAGCTGGAGAGGACATGCATATATTTATTTACACATGCCATTGTGTGTGTGTGTGTGTGTGTGTACATAGCTCGTTAAAGTGTGTATGCAATCCTGCAACGCCCTATCTACTAATTGAGGTAGAATTTTTAAATGTCACCCTGAATCCATTTATCACCTCAAAATATGGCTTCCATGGCTGATTTAGGAAACGGGTGAAATGTCACACAAAGCTCAAATGTCATCTCTGTCCTCCAGTCTGTGTGTGTGTGTGTGTATTTGTGTGTGTGTGTACACTGAGAGTGGCATGTGCTGACAGAACATCCTTACACTTGCTGACTAGTTGTGAAAAGGAGGGAGATGTGACAGTCAGAAATATTTTCCTCCACTCATCACATGTGAAGCCGTGACTTTGACAGTGATCTTGAAAAAGGGGGAAAAAACAACAGGCGAGGCCCCCACCTACGCATCGTCGGCGACGGTGGGATGTGACGGGGCGGGCGCTGAGACATGTCTGACGTCGCAGGAACGGAGGGAAGACTGAGATACGCCGAGGAGAGGAGGGAGGAATAGTAGATTTAAGAAAAAATAAAACATCAGTGACGCACAAGTCACACCTCATACTCACAGGACTTATCTCCTTGGCAACTATCTCCGCCCGCTTCAACTCGCACCAATTGAAATGGTCTCTGTCTCTGTGTTTCCATCTCTTTCATTAGCTGTCTCAAAGTTAATGTGCCTTTGAATGAAATTATGCATTCTGTCTGAGTGCCCCTACGCAGGCTGCCCTGTCTAATTTCATCTTCTTTTGGACAGACTTGAAACAGAAGCACATATTTCGTGAAGCTGCCAACGCACACACTGTTAACCTTGGATTTCAGCACCCCCCCTTGGACGCAACAGAATTTATTTGCTGAGATCAGGCTAAGAGTCCACTGCCAGACACAACGTGATAGCGACAGTGCTAGATGGACAACGCTAGCATGTTTGCGTTGGCCAAGAGGATGAGGCAGAAATTTACACTCGTGTTATTTTTGTCCTTCCACCCCGCAGTGCCACCCTGCACGCCCTCTGCTTGCCATCGTGCTGCCCACTGGCACCGAGCTAATGATGTCATCATTTCAAGCCATCTCTCGGTCGGACCTCTTGACCTCGGAGCTTGTGCCTGGGACACATTAATGATGATGTGTGGTGTGCAGCTGTGGACATGACAAAACAGAATCATGCCAAGATGCTGGAGAACGCCTAAGTGCTGCAAAATGCCATTTGAGAATTGACATTTGAACCGCTTGGAAATACAGTCACTATCTTGGCAATTCATTTGTGCTGACAGGCCCCCGCCACAGAAACGGAAACACTCAAGGACTTGGCTGCTCCGAGCTCGAGGGAAACGGCTTCATATTTGCAGCGGAAGCGAGAAATCAAAACATAGCTGATGATGTATGGTTGGGTTAAAACATAACTAACACCCCGGCCTCAGATGTAGCCGATTTGACTAAGAGGAGCTGACCTCTGGCTGATATAATAGCTGTAATCTGTCTTTTGACCTGTCAAAACACAGAAAGCAACAGCGGCTTCCATAGATGTGAAGTGGCGACTGGTCCGCACAGGAAACTTGTGAAGTGTCCTCACATGCTCGGTCGCTCCCTCAGTTATGATGATGAAATATTCTGGGACATTTCTCGCTCCAATCCGGAGGAGCTGTTATTTTGCTGGAGCTGCTGGAGTCTGGGCGGCAGCTGTCAAAGAGAAAAGCCTGTCAATCAACCCAGCCCTCGGCGGACGACAAGGTCATTTGACTTCATGTGACTTTAACATCCCTGCATCAGCAGATTGCAATTCATCTGCCTTGTTATCATAAACTCTGACAGCTAGATGTGATGCAGCCGGTTGTGCTGTTTGTCTTTAAAAAATGTGCATGAGTAGTGTTGACTGTAAAGTATCCTGTAGGTTCACACACTTTCACAAGATAATATCTTACTTGAATATGTAAATCACAGCTCTCAGTGGAAATCCCTGGTTGTATTCTGGCCTGTCAATCAAAGCACATCTATTTTTGCATGTGCCTGAACCTTGGGGACTTCTGCCGTCACTGACTGCACTAAATGTGTGACATCTTTACAGTGGGCTGTCTGCAGTGTTTTTGTGGCCAATCCACGGAGGATTTCAGACCCACTTTCCCAGCAGATCCTAAGAATGAAACACATGGACCTTGCACCTAAACCGTCCTCTACCAGTGTAAAAGGTCACTGCATTATTTATTACAGAGATACACTGTGCTTTATTTAACCAGTGAACCATTTTCAAAGTGCAGCTGTTAAATTCACACGCAGTCAACACCATCAGCTGACAGATACATTTTAGATAAACAGAGAACAAGAGAACTCACTCTGCTGAGATACCACAGGAAGTCAAACAGAAACCAATATAGACTGTTTGTAGGATGAGACTGGGTGGGATGCATGCTGAGGTCTCCGATGCTGAAGTCCGACACTTTGTAAGCCTGTCCACTCACCTCCCCCATTACACTTTTTGTGCTGGTATAAGAACATGTGACTATTTTCTGCTTCTGGTCTTAAAGGTAAAGTCTGCTGATGCTCTATATTTTTCTCACTGTCAACAAAACTAATAAATGAAACAAAAACACCAGTGACTTGTATTTTTATTGTTGTAAATTAGAAAAATATAAAATTGTATCATCCTGATCTGATGTTGTTTGGACCGTATACCTCTTATTAAAATAATAAAATAGAGGGAGATTACTTAACAATTGTCTATTTCACATGACACATTGTTTCCATTAAACAACAACAATGTGATGGCACTCACACAACCTAAAACACACAATTATACTTTAGCTTTGGGGAATTTAACAAAAAGAAGATAACTAGCATTGAATCTGCTGGGGTTTTTTTTCCTACTGGTCAAATGTCACTTTTTTTTAAAAAACTTTATATATCCATTATAAAAAATGTCAGGCACATGTCTTAGTGACTGTTTACTCTGACATTGTTTTACTGTGGATTCTGATATGACTGGATGTGTAATAATATATGGACAGTAAGTATGGGTAGACGTATGACACATAGAGAAAGTGACATGTCGGTGAGAACCTGTTATGATCATTTCAGATCTTTATTTTATTTGGGACTCCGCCCTTGTAGCTTTTCATCCTTCACAGTTCACAAAATGTTTTTATTTCTCTTATATTAGCATTTACGCAGTCTCTCCTATCTCTTTAAGAAACCGTTTCTTCTGATTGGCTGACTTATGGGAAGTTTTTGTAAACCTCCTGGATGTGTGGTTTCTGAAATCCACTGTAAAAATATAAAGTAACAACTTTTCCTTTATTAATTAGAAACAGGCAACTTATCAAATCCATTTGTTCAAATTTGATCTTGAATGAGATCGTGTGGGTGGCACTAACATCCATGACAACAAAGATTACAGCAGGACATCTCTGCATGGTAAATATAGCATTAATATCTGCTTATTGTGTGACATAACAGTGGATTTAGTCTCTCGATCACAAGCTGTATAGGATTTTTCTTTCTATTTATACCTGTGTTGACTGTGGAAAATGTGCTGCAACACTTACAGAGGTGGAAAACATCTGCTGCACATTGTATGTATGAGCAAAGCTGATGACCATATAAGGCCATCCGTGTCACGCTGATATCAGCTTGACACAAAGAAAAAAAAAAGTTTCGAACCAAACTTTAGTCAGTGAGAACCATGAACATTTAACTCTAAGATATTAATTGTACATACATCTACATCCTTATCAGAACATTTGTTTATGTCTAATATATATCTAAAATTGTCACATTGTATATATGACAGAAAATAAGGAAAAGTGTCATAGGTAGCCTCATAAACTGTATGCCAATTACTAATGTTGAAACTAAATAAAAATACTAAGAATTAATACATTAAATTAATGTCAAATATGTATTGGTAGATTTTATGATGGATGATGCACTCACATTATTGGTTTTTTTTT